>VZTZ01024333.1:8915-99986 GCA_013400955.1 Drymodes brunneopygia | reverse complement strand
CTGAGCATCCCCCTTGCATTCACACCTGAAGTGTGAACACTGACAGCAGATGGCCTTTAAAAGCAAAATAAACTGCAAGCATTCTTCTGCAAGCAGGAAAAGAGGGGCTGGTGGAAATACACAGGTTATTACTACATATTATAGATATTATTACAATATATAGATGCAAAAATGCCCACATGCCCCTGGGAGACTTTTCAAAATTGTGTCACACTGAGGTTATTTCCATTCTGGCCAGGTCCTGTGTGTAGAACTGACAGAGTGGGACAAGGGAAAATGTCACATTCCAGGGAACCCTGAAGCTGTGGAGGAACAGGCAGCAATGTGCAGGCATCTGGTAGGGTGAGATTCAGTGCTGGAAGCACCACTAAATATATTAATTGTGGCAGATATGATGTTCCTAATAACTAAATCGCACTTTAAAATTGATTTATTGAGTCAGTCCATAAAATTCCATTGTAGTCAATGGGAATGTCAGTTCTTGTGATGGCTTGACTGCTTTTTCTATGAGCCTAAATGTCTTGCAAGTTTGTTATAGTCCAGATATGGAAATTTTGCCCAGAGTGTCTGTATGTTGCTCCTGAAGATCTTTGTTAAAGCACTGTTTTTGTAAAGGAATTTTTTAATGATTTTCATATTAATGATGAGCTTTGATGCCAAGATATGTTAGTATTTTATTGTCAGGGAGTTGTAGGAAATTGCTGAAGTAAATCAAAAGTATTAATTTGTTTTCTTCTGTCCTTAGCTATGGAAAGAAAATGTTAGTTCTGTAAAGCAGGGTGACTTCAGCATAGGTGATCCACAATACTGTGAATTAACAGCAGCTAACAGATGGAAATGGTATTTTTTGTTTTGGATTCCTAGCATAAGCCCATTGTGCATCACAACTTCCTAAAATTAAACTTTGTCCAGGTAACAACACAACTATTTTAGCTGTGCAAACAGAATTAATTCCAGTGGCAGTAACACAGAAAAAGCTTTGTGGTTCAAATTCTGCCAGCACAAAGCTCAGGTGCTCCTTTTTACCCTAATTCAGGTGGGTTGCTGCTACAGGGGACCTCTGTGCCCGGGATGGGGCAGCCTTGGTGACACTCAGGTGTGGGTGGTGCTGGCCAGCCCTCCTGCTGTCACAGCCTGCATGTCTCCAGCTGCCTCACCTGTTTGATTGCTCACCCTGGGAGCAGCTGGGGCCAAAAGAGGACTGAACAAATGCCCAGAAATGAGACTGCTCTTACACCAGACCTCTGCCCCCTCGCCTCGCTGCTGAAGCCACTTTATGTCAACACAGGCAAAGGGGAGATGGCAGACAGCCTGTGGCCATTTGTTGGCAGAGACCTGAAAGGATTTCAATGTGGATTTTTAACCTCTCCCTTTCCTGTCAAACAGCACTCTCACCCATGTGGGCTCCAAGATAGAGGCTGAGCCTGGCAGGATTGCTGTGTCTGTGTGTGTGTGTGGTTTGGTCCCTGACACAGCTTCCACAATTCCTTTAGCATCAGACAGCTGGATTGCCTCAGTTCAGAGATTCAGGAATGAATTGTAAACTCTTGCTTCCTGTAACTTTAAAATCAAAACTCAATTTTTTCATGGGCTACCAGGAGTGAACTCCTGGCTTGCCAGATTTCCCACATACCGGTCCCTTCAAAGCCAACACGTGAGGCTGCAGAGAAAGGCTCTGCCCCTGTTTTGTTAAACATTAATGGCAGTTTCCTCCCCTTGAGCACACAAAGGGACAGAGGTTTGACAAACCTCTCAGTGTGTCATTTGCTGCTGACAAGTGGAGCAGGCAGCGTTCAGGGAGCGCAGAGGCTGCAGCAAAGCACGCCGGACTGGGAATTCCCACGTCTCCATTCTGTGCCCTCCCAGGAGGGAAGAGCTGCTGAGTGAGTCTGGGCAGGCTGGAGGGATGGCAGGGGTGGGCAGTGGTTGGCTCGTCAGAGGTGGGAGAGGAGGAAACTAAATACAGCAGGAGGGAAGGGCATGAAGTGCCACAGCACTGAATTCCTTAATGTCCTTTCCCATATCCAGCTTTGCAGGAGAAGAACTGTCTACTGACAGGCAGGAACCCACACCAGCCTCCTGCTCACTGAAGGCAGCCACAGGAGTAGCTTTAGTTTTCACAGTTTGCTGTTCTGGTGGAGCACAAATGACTTTGTGGGACTAAAACTCATTTTTACGGCCCTTCTCTTGCCTTGCCCTCTCTGCCTCTCCTGCTCTCAGGCAGAACCTCATCTCTTCAAGGCTAAATGCCTGTTTCTTGTCTATTCGATGAGATTGCATTTTCCCACTTTAACTCTTAAAGATGGTTTTTAAGTTTTCATAGCAGCATTCGTACCCATGCTAAGCTGAATTTGGTTTTATTGTATAGAAAGTGTTGGTCCATCAGAGAGAGCCTGTAGTTGTTTACACTCAGGCTGAATATGCCTTACGATGATTGTGCTTTTGTAACTGCTGAGATGAAAGCACAGCATTAAAAGAGGTGTTGCTGGTACACTTTTTTGTGCTGTGTTGGTTTCATGCCTGGTTTCAGGTTTTGGGTTTTTGTTGTATCTTTTTTTAATGTGCTATCTATGAAACGTGCTTTCTGGGCCATGAGACAGCTTGCATCTGTTTTTCCATTGAATAAAGAGCATAAGTCACAGGTTTTTGCTTTTCAAGAAAAAATCAGTATTTTGGGTCAGCCTCTGTGAGGTTCTGAGGGATGGAACTTAGGGTCAGAATCTGGAGTTCAATTTACTGCTTCAAATATTCATTATTTGAGGGTTACTGGAAGGAGTTTGTTAACAGTGTTGTAGTCTATAGGGAGCAAATATTTTCAGAGCTGATGAGTTTATAAATGTGGCCTGTTGGTTTTTCTTGCTGCTGTATACACAGATGTTGGTATTGCCTCACTTGCACCGTGGTGTTTTCATTTTCTGGGTGCTTTTCCTGGTGCTACCCATGTAGCTTCCTGTAGGGAAGAGTACTTTTGTTCTGGAAGGAAAGAATGTGTGACAGGAAAAATGCCTTCTTGCTCTAAGTTGAAGTTTGGTTGCCCTAAATTATATAAAACTTGCTGTTTACTGTGCAGCATTTCTGCTGCAGGTCAGTGGCTACAAAACATTTTCATCCTTAGGGTTATACTACATAAAAACTCTCTCATAAGAAGTAAAAAGTGAAGTGTTAATATGTATTGACCAGCTCCTTATAGAATCTAGTGCAAAACTAAATCCACAATTTTATGAGAAGCCAAGGTCTTGTGAGAATAAAATGCTTGTAAAGGATATACAAATCTCCCAGATGTTACCCTGATTCCAAATTTAGGCTTGAGACCCCACAGCTCTTGTAGGTGTGGTGCTGAAATCTGGTCTGGGAGGCTCATTTCAGCTGGGTGAGTAATGACTGAGTTACCCTTGATCACAGTGAGCAGAGTCATGGGGAGTGCCTTTCCCTGGCCTCACTGTGCTCCTGGTGACAGTCACAGGCAGCAAAAGGCAGAGAGAAGCCAAGGTTTGAATGGGAAAGTTTCCTTTGGATCATGTTTCTGAATGCTGGTGTGCACAGTGCTCCAGCACTGGCTGGTTGTTGGTTTGTTAATGTGCAGAGAAACGGAATTAGGGCCAAATGTAGCCCTGGGTCAGGTTAAATTCGGCCTTGTGTGGACTCTTAGGTAAATAAGTGTGATAGCAACAAGCACTGCAAGTCACAGCTTGGCTTTTTTCCTTTTCCTTTTTCCCCCCTTTTTCTTTCCCTTTTTCAGTTTATGTGTACTTGCCAACAGATTGGAGAATAAATAGATCAAAGAGTTTTTCAAAGCTCTGCTCAACTCAGGAAAAACCCCAACAACTTTTGGCTGGCCAATTTTTTTCATCTGACAGTTGTGGGTATGCCCAACACATTTCCTCATTTTCCTGGCTTGTTCAGCTAAAAGTAGAGAGGAGCACACTGTAACCCATCAGATGTAGTAACCTAATTTAATTTTCAGTGCAAATGTTATTTAAACTGAAACTGTTTTTCATGAGTGTGCATTTGCACCAGATCAATGCCTTAAGTCTTCCTGCACTGACTTTCAACCAGTTTGAATCTTCAGCAACACTTGATTTATGCTAACACAAACCAGAAGAAAACCAAACACTGGTTCATAGATTTTTAAAGGAAGTGAATGGAAAGAAATACCCTCATAAATCCTAGTCAAGTGTATAATTTCTTAATCTGTACAAAGCCATTGTACCGGCCAAGGCCGAGCCCATCAGCGGCGATGGCAGCGCCTGTGGGATGATGTGTTTTAGAAGGGAAAAAAGTTACTGTGCAGGAGCAATCGCAGCCAGAGAGGAGAGGAGAGGAGAGGAGAGGAGGGAGAATATGTGAAAGGAGCAGCCCTGCAGGCACCAAGGTCAGGGCAGAAGGAGGGGCAGGAGGTGCTGCAGACTCTGGAGCTGAGCTTGCCCCGCAGCCTGCGGTGCAGCCCGTGGTGAGGCAGCTGTGCCCCTGCAGCCCATTGAGGAACACGGGGATGCAGAGATGCACCTGCAGCCTGGGGAGGAGCCCATGCCAGAGCAGCTGGATGCCTGAAGGAGGCTGTGACCCCATGGGAAGCCAGTGCTGGAGCAGGCTCCTGGCAGGACCTGTGGACCCGTGCAAAGAGGAGCCCACACTTTGGATTGAGCAGGATTGCTGGCAGTAGCTGTGATCTTGGGGTGGACGCACACTGGAACAGCCTGCTCCTGAAGGACTGCAGCCTGTGGAAGGGGCATGGAGGGGTTGATGAAGAGCTACGGCCATGGGAAGGAGCCACCTTGGAGGAGTTTATGGAGAACTCTCTCCCGTAGGAGACACCACATGCCGGAGCGAAGGAAGACTGTAACTATCCCCCATGGGAGTGACCCCATGCCAGAGCAGGGGAAAAGTGGGACTGTCCCCCGTGGGAGAGATCTCATGCCAGAGGAGGGGAAAAGTGGGACTGTCCCCCGTGGGAGAGATCTCATGCCAGAGCAGGGGAAAAGTGGGACTGTCCCCTGTGGGAGAGACCCCATGCCAGAGCAGGGGAAAAGTGGGACTGTCTCCAGCGGGAATGATCCCATGCCGGGGCAGGGGAAAAGTGTGACTGTCCCTCATGGGAGTGACCCCACACCGGGGCAGGGAAAGAGTGTGACTGTCTCCAGTGGGAGAGACTCCGTGCCAGAGCAAGGGAAAAGTGTGACTGTCCCCAGTGGGAGCAATCCCACCCTGGTTCAGGGGAAAAGTGAGACTGTCCCCCGTGGCAGAAATCCCACTCTGGAGCGGAGGAAGAGTATGACTATCCCCAGTGGGACAGACCCCATTCCAGAGCAGAGGAAGAGTGTGGTTGTCTCCAGTGGGAGTAATCCCATGCTGGAACAGGGGAAAAGTGTGACTGTCCCCAGTGGGAGCAGCCCCAGTCAGGAGCAAGGAAAGAGTGTAATAAATGCCTCCAGTGGGAACGACCCCATTCTGGTTCAGGGGGAGAGTATGGCTGTGTCCAGTGGGAGAGATCCCATTCCAGAGCAGAGGAAGAGTGTGACTGTCCCCAGTGGGAGTGATCCCATTCCAGAGCAAGGGAAGAATGCAATAAGTGTCTCCAGTGGGAGTAATCCCACTCTGGAGCAGAGGAAGAGTGTGACTGTCCCCAGTGGGAGTAATCCCTCTCTGGAGAAGGGGAAAAGTGTGACTATCCCCAGTGGGAGTGATCCCATTCCAGAGCAGAGGAAGAGTGTGATTGTCCCCAGTGGTAGTGATCCCATTCTGGGGGAGAGGAAGAGTGTGACTGTCCCCAGTGAGAGTAATCCCACCCTGGAACAAGGGAAGAGTGTAATAAATGCCTCCAGTGGGAATGACCCCATTCTGGTTCAGGGGGAGAGTGTGGCTGTGTCCAGTGGGAGAGATCCCATTCCAGAGCAGAGGAAGAGTGTGGCTGTCTCCAATGGGAGTGATCCCATTCCAGAGCAAGAGAAAAGTGTAATAACTGTCTCCAGTGGGAGCCACTGCGTTCCAGAGCAGGGGGAGAGTGGGAAGAGTCCTCTCCCTGAGGAGAAAGGAGCAGCAGAAACGCCATGTGATGAACCAACCACAGCCCCCATTCCCCACAGCTCTGAGCTGCTACAGGAAAAGAGGTAGGGAAAACTGGGAGTAAAGCTGAGCTCAGGAAGGAGGGGAAGTGGGAAAAATGTGTTTTTAAGATGTGGGTTTATTTCTCATGATGCTACTCAGATTTGACTGATAATTAATTATTTTTTCCCCCAAATGGTGTGATGGTAGTTGGTAAGGAATATCTCCCTGTCCTTACCTCAACCCATGAGCTTTTAGTTGTATTTTCTGTCCCTTGTCCAGCTCAGGAGGAGGAGTGACAGAGCAGCTTGGGTGGGCACCTGGCAGCCAGCCACATCTCTGCAAGCTGGAAAGTGTACCAAGGGTCATGGTTGCCATCATAGCTGCAATTCATTTTGCATTCCACTGAACAAAATTATGGTAAGAGAGGCCAGGGCTATAAACTTTGAAATCTTTCCTCCTTCAGGTACAGGATGCAATCTCCAAAGATGAGACATGCTGTATACTCAATTAGCAGGTTTCCTTCTCTCTTCCTTGCTTTGGCATCTCCATGAGTCACCTTTTACTTATCAACTGCTCCCTCTCCTTTCTGCTTTCCCAGGTGCCAAAAAGAAAAAATCCTGCATTGATTTCTTTCTTTCGGTTGTTTACATAAAAGAGATCATGTATGTGTGAGAGATGTTACTACTCCTCTTGTCCAGTCTGTTACAAATGTTGGGCTACTTCTTAGAAAATAAAAAAAAAATGCATCTTTTGGTAGGAAAACTGTTTTGCCTGTCCTCAAAGGGTGCAGTGTATGTGAGTGTATGTGTGAGAGGCAGACAGCTTTCGAGGTGCAATTGCACAGCTAAGGGACTGGAAAGTTCACAGGGGACAGTAGCACCATTTATTTTGTTGGAAAAATAGTTCAAGTTTGAGACAGATCTTTGGTGATTGAGGCAGGTGGAAATCCACCTTTCTAAGGGACAAAAGAGAGAGGGCAAAACTTACAAAATGAAGTTAAAGGTGAAGAACAAGGGCCCATTTCTCTAGCTGTCATTCTAAGAATCATGCAGTAACAAACAAAAAGTTGTCAGACTGTTGTTCTGGATTCACAGAGGTATTTTAAATTTTATTTCATTTTGTTTTGCTTTTAATTTAATTTCTGCTGCAGTTCAGTAACTCCAGAAGCAGCACAGACATTCTCAGATCTTTTCACTCACTTTGGTGTTGTCCTGTGGAACATATTGTTTTCTCCAGATGTCTCAGGCCTCTGACTTGATGGACTGTGGTGTTGGTAGCTGAAATGATGGCAGAAATTAAAATGCCTGTTTCATAGCAGACAGATGGACAGTGACTTTCAGTTTTATAACCTGCTCTTCTAAGATGCTTTCTCATTGTGTTAAATAAACTGATTTGCAAAACTGGACGAAAGAAACCTCTACAGAAAGATCTCACTGGGCACTGACAGCACACTGGGGACCACAGCTGAGCTGGTGGGACTGGAAGGAAAATGTGGATACCGGTAGGAAAGGCAAATAAAATATTTTATATTTATTCTGAAACAAACTCCTCTGAGTGGATGAGATTAAGAAAGTTTGTTAAAGATGGGATGGAGTCCTGAATTCTTATTCTTTTTCTGTCCCTTTTAGATGGTTATACTTGAGTCTGTTTGAGGAGGTTTTGCATGACCCAGAAGTTGATTTGTATGTGAAGCAGGGAAAGCAGACTTGTCTGTGTTCTGGATTAGTGTGCAGCCAGGATTTAGGACTTTCTGACTTCCTGTTCAGTTCTTTTCTCTGTGGGTATAGAGTATTTCAGTAAAATATACAGTGACCTCGTAAGCTTTTCTGACTTATCAGGGCATAATTACAACAACATTTCCAAACCAGAATTGCAGATTTGGAGGTTGCCAAAGCCAGAATGCCCTCAGATATCTTGAAAACTGAGCATCACAATTCATAACAGTAATTTCTAACGCTTCCCAAATTGTGTGTGAGCACAGAAAACTTGGAAAGCTTTGCCAGAATTAGTTGCACAGAATTTGTTGCTCTGATATTTCAGCACAGATGAGCAAGTGTGTTGAAAAATCACCTGTGCTTTGAAAAAGCCAACTTGAGAGCCTCTGTGTGCACTGGGGTTTTGGGCAGTCAGCGTGTTCAGACATGCTGCTAAAGAACAAGTTTCAAGGACTGGCAGCTCTTAACTAACAAATGAAAGTTTGTTTTTCCGCCTGCTTTAAGGCATCACTTGCTGTGCTGCCACTCCCTCTCCAGCAAAACACCCAAGGTCTAAAGAAATCAGGTGAGACTGAAACACAGTGAGCCAATTTGAGAACAATAACAGAGTGGAGCTGTAACACTGGAAATATCTATTGCATAAATTATTATCCACAACATGTTATGGGAAAAGAGTAACTCGAAGGGAAGCTTCCCTTTTTCAACTCTCAATCATGTTTTTTGAGGAGAAAATGAGAGATGGTCCCATGAAACCAGTGCAGTGTACTTTGGTGGAAAAGAGAATGGCTTACTCTGATATTTCTTGTTTTTGATTTTTCCACAGTCAGCTCCTGATCCCTGCGATGGAAAGTACAGCCCAGGCTCATTGGTGTTATTTGTCTTGGGTAGTTATTTGTGTCTGAACACAGGAGGTGAAAAAGGCTTAAATGGGGAATTGTTTAACAGAGCAGAAGGCTGCCATAAATCTGGAGTGGCAGGGAATCCAACCCTCTGAGTCCAGATAATTTCACAATTTCCTGTTATCTCCTTCCCCCTCACTTGGCAGAGACACCTAGTGCATGCTGATCGATGGCATTTTATTTTACAGCCATTCCTCGTGGTCAGATTTGTCTTGGCTTTATGGATCCAGTCCAATTCAAGTATTTAGGATCTGACTCATCAGCTTTGATTCCTTTGCCCCTTTTTTGTACAGTGGTAGAGCATAGTTGCCACTTCATGTAATTTACTCTGGCAGAATGACTCCTGCATTTCCCTGGTGTAAATCAGACTTTTTTACCTCTGAGCCATAAAAGTCGAGCTGCAGTCAGCTATGATTGTGTGCTCTTCTCTTCACAAACCAGCTGCAAAGATCCAGAGCTCTGGGGCGTGTTAAACCCAGGAATCCACCCCACAATTGTTATCATTGACTCAGTGCTTCTTGGGAACACAGGCACTGGAGCTTTTAAAAACCCCACTCCGAGCTTGATTTTTTTTTTTTAGTTTGTTTCACAGTCCTATCATTCCATAGCCAGCCCGGATATGGTTTCAGTTTTTATTTAAATGGAAAGTATCAGAATTCCTTGGGGAAGAAGAATTCAGAAGTACAAACAGGAAAATAATTGGCATTCCTATTTTTATCCTCTCTTTAAACATTTGGTGATTTGTTGTCCACTTTGAGTTTATTGCCTCATTCTCTCTAAATGCTGGGACTTTTCCATCCCAGCACATGTTCGTGAGGGTGAGCCTATTTCAAACAATCCTATAATGCAGACTCACTGTTCAGTTTAGAACCCACGAGTTTTTGTCTTGTCTTTGTCACAATCCCAAACTCAGCAATAAGAGGAGGATGTTATCTGAAATGTAGATTTTTGGGGATTTTTAGCCAGGCTCCTGGTGAGACCTCAAATCTTATAAAGGGTTGGGTGCAAGAGGGTTTGTTGTGCTACCACTTACACCACTTTCCTTTCCAAGAGAGAGGCAAGATAAGACAAGTTGCACCACTTGCTCCATCACCAAGCTGAATCAGCTCAAAAATCACCTTCCTGGTGTGTGCCCAGCACTTGGGTGTGAAAAGTTCACCTCCTTTATTCGCCATCAACTCTTATTTAGATTTAAGATAATTAAATACAACCTGTAATTATCTACTTGAGTTATGTAGGAAATTAAAATGTTGTGCACTGTGAGGGTGCAGAATATATTATAATGGAAAGGTTTACTGCCAAATGAGAGCGGATTTAAATTCAGTAGTGCAGGAGGTCCCTTTTGTCTGGTCTTAATGTTCCCATATTCTCTAGTTACAAAGAGTAACAATAACATTGGTTTTAAAGACCTTTTCTGCTCCTGGAACAAATGGAAAGGAAAGGTGCAGAAAGGGAAAAGGTGAGGAAAGGTGCGGAAAGGAGAAAGGAGAGGTTCGGTTTGGAGAGCTTCGGTTCGGAGAGGTTTGGAGAGGTTCGGAGAGGTTCGGTTCGGAGAGATTCGGTTTGGAGGGGTTCGGTTTGGAGAGGTTCGGAGAGGAAAGGAAAGGAAAGGAGAGGAAAGGAGAGGAGAGGAAAGGAGAGGAGAGGAAAGGAGAGGAGAGGAAAGGAGAGGAGAGGAAAGGAGAGGAGAGGAAAGGAGAGGATCGGAGAGGCGCGGAAAGGAAAGGCGCAGAAAGGAAAGGAAAGGAAAGGCCACATTGTCACAAGCAAATGATGCTGAATCCACACTGATCTGGGAAATGACTCCTTCCATAACCCTGCTCAAAGTGCAAGCACACCACTGGCTGCTGCTTTTTGACAGCTCAAACTGGACTTCTCACAGTCCTGTGGGGGAAGCACAGAGGAAATTCATTGCTACCTCTTGTACAGAGAGAGGAAGAGGGAATTTTTGGAGAAGCGTCCCTCCCCATTGCTTCCATCAAAGTCCTTAAGGTTTTTGGTCTGCTGTGCCTTTTTGCCCCTGAAGAGGCCTGGGAGATTGCTGTGCTGCAGTGGTGTGTTCAGTCTTTGTTTGTGCAAAAGTATTGATTCGTATTGGGAACTTTCCCAAGAATGTGTGACAAAGGCAGAGAAGTTTCTGTGCTCTGTTTGCTCTGTGATTTCCTGGCAGCATTGCCCTGGGGGGTGTGAAACTGTGCTGGTTACAGGGAGCTGTGGCTACTGAACCTCTGCAAAAGTGCTTGTTCTGCCCAGGTCACAGGAGTGGGACATAAACACTGGTTTAATTTGAGCTTCTCTTGGTCTCCTCATGTCTCCTCTCCTCTGCCCGCTTGCTCAGATCAAGTGGAGGTTTGATATAAGTGAATATCATATAAATGAATGTGTATTACATCTGTTTCAGTGGCAGCACATCAAAATATGCATGGTATAGTGGATGGTTCCAGTTGGCAGGTGAGCAGGGTGTGTTTCCTTCTCACTTTGCCTTGCCCTGGGAAGGAAAGATTCCAGCATTTGCACTCAGAGTGGCTGGCACTTGGGAGCTGAACATTTCTCAGCATTCTTCCTCACAAATTTCCAGAGAATTTCAAGGTTGCATCCTCATTTACCAATGACAGCATCTTTAGTGTGTCTATTAAACATGAGTTTTGCTGCCCTTGCAAGGGGAAATTTCCATTGCTTTGGTTTCAGGTCTCCTTAAATATTGGCTAGAGCAACGAGAAATCTCTGGTGTTGTGTGGCAGGCCAGATCTACTGATTACCAAACTCCCAATCCTATGGGCACAGCTGCTTCTGATGTTATTGTTACCCTGAAACAGGTTAGGCTGTCCTGATGAAATGGCATAATGCCCTGAGAAGAACCAGGGATGAGTAAAAAAACCCTAAATAAAACACTTAAGAAAGCAATACTTTTTCCTAACAAAAGTGGGGAGAAAGTCCTGAGGAGCAAAACCAGTGCTGGGAGTCTTTGATGAGCTCACCCAGCATCAGTGTCACCAGGAAATGATGGGATCTCCTCGACAGGAACCTGGAAAACCCAGTCCCTTTTTGTCAGCATGTTCCTTGTCCTTTTTTCAGTAAATGGGCTCCCATGCATGAGCATGTTGGAGTGGGAAATTCCCTGGATCAGAGAGCCAAAATCTACCTCACTATTCTCTACCTGTCAGTTTAAGAAGAGCAGATGGGATTTGCAAAACTGAGAAATTGCTGAGTGGCTTCTTTCAGCTTGCCTTTCCTCGGGACAGGATGATCTGTGGGGTCACTCCTGATGCTTCAGGAAAGCTAAACCAGTGCTGCAGGGACTGAGCTGCTCAGCTCAGGGGTCAGAGCAGGGCAGTGGGAGTTGGGAGTCCTGTAACTCTTTGAAGGAAAGTCACTTAAGCACCCTCCAGTCACTGTTAAAGCCTGAAATGCCACCTCAGATTTTTCTTAGTGTACATAAAGTGTGTGGATTTTGGAAGCAAATGCCTCAATAAATGCACATTCTGATTATCTACCCATACTCTGATTTCCAAAAGACACAAAACCAGCTCTTGAGCCACCCTTCTGCCTGCCTCCTGTTGTTGAAAGCTACTCATGAAGTTGTGGGAATTTTCTGCTCCCATTTCTCCTCTTCTCTGGAATTGAGGTTGGATTCAGGAAGGAGCTGTGCTTCTGCTCAGCTGGATCAAAAGGCCAGACCCCCTGGTTTTAACTCTGATTTTGTGTTGCCCTCTTTCAGAGTGGTTTCCAGGAATTAAATTCTTCCTCTTCCACAATCAGACAAATGTTAGCACCCACATTTTGGAGGAAGAAGATTGGTGTCTTGTCCAAAACTGGGGACTTTTTGACTTTTAGGTCAGATAGAGGGTGAGAACTCAGGCACTTCTGGCACTCAGAACCAGCCCTTCTCCATCCCCACAGATTTTTAGTACAAGTCAGCCTTGTTAAAGGGCAGGAACTCAGTTTTTTCATCTTTTGCCCTGTGATGCCGTAGGTTGCAAATTATCTCAGAGCAAATGGCTCTGTTCTGTTCTTGGTGCAGCTGAGATACAGCTCCACTGTTATCAGTGTTCACTGGAGCTGCTGAAAGGAGATGCCTTTGCTAGAGAAAACAAT
Organism: Drymodes brunneopygia; assembly: GCA_013400955.1. NCBI lineage: Eukaryota > Metazoa > Chordata > Aves > Passeriformes > Petroicidae > Drymodes > Drymodes brunneopygia. The sequence goes on along the minus strand of VZTZ01024333.1, from coordinate 87,232 downwards.
AGAATAGATGAATATTCAAGAGCAGCCCTCAAGAATTACAGTTTTTGTAAATCACAAGTTTTTTCTGTGTTTTGGGTGAGAAAAAGAGAAAGTGGAGAGAAGAGACTTGATCAGAACGTGAAGATCAGTTGTATCTATAGTACAAAATCCTACAGAGCATGACTGATATTATCAGTTTCTTCCTGCTGTGGGTAACTGCTGATTTCTCAGGGAACAAATCACAGCAGCAAAGCTGAGCATGGTCTAGAGAGCTGGAAAGCTTCTCTTGGATTCTTGGGTTCTGTTTGCAACAAATCCCAGCAGAAAGGTGGTTCCAGGGTCTGTCAGCTGTTTGGAGGACTTGTTTTTTTTTTCCTTTCATTTTGTTACTTACCAGCATCCTCTAGAGAATGAATCCTGAAACCACCAGAACAAAGCTCTGTTCCTCTTTGTTGTTGAATTACTCTATAGATTCTCTCTGGGTTACTTTAATTTAGAGTGTAATGAAGTGTAAAACAGAATATTTTTCTTCACTGAGGTAACCCAAGCCCTGGTCTTGCACAGTGGAAGTGAGTGGGAGTTTTGGAACTGAATTTGGGGGTTTCAAGATTAAACCTTAATTGCAGTTACCTCACTGGGAAACTGGAGTTTAAAAGAATGGCTCATACCTCTTAAGAAGAAATGTTTTGCAACTTCTTCAGGTTATGCAAACCATAGTTTTCCCCTTTTCCTCCTTCCCTGATGATTCACCAAGCCTTTTCCTGACAGTGGAAATAGCTGAAAAAGTATTTCTTAGAGTGTGGGGAGATAAAGGACTATGCCTATGATAGTTTCTGTGCAGGGAGAGGGTTCTATGATTCTCTGATTGTCAGCATCTCCTTCACCTCTGCTGTCCCATTTTACTGACCTTACCCCTGTCATTTTATATTTTATTCTTGCTATTGCCAGTACAGATCACACTCTAATAATTAAGTTGTAACATTGTTAAAGCATTCCACAGGGCCTCTTCTGTCCTTATCCTGTAGCTGAGCCCTGACAGTGGATTTAGCCAACATGCAGCTGCAAAGGCTGCAGTTTTAGATGTAAAATACACTTCCACTGGGTGATGCCTGTTTCCTTGAGAGAAATGTCAGTGCAGCTCTGGGACAGGCCTGCATGACTTGAAAGGATCAGAAGAACATGATTTCAACTCTCAGCTAAGAAGAATATAAAAATTTGGCTTTGTAGTATTAACCTATGAAGAGCCTGAGATGAGGCAGGCTGAAATAATGAAGGATCAGGGTGCCCCACCAAGCCTGAGGAGGCTGATTTTCATCTCAGGCACTGTAAGGGTATGTCAGCCAAGGTAATTCCAGGTAATCCACTCCAAACTGTGCTGCAGCAGCCAGCCAAAAACTCTCCTCATCTGTCACCTGCTTTTGATCATCTGAGATCTCTTAAGACTCCTGTCTGCAGCTGTATAGAATGGCAGGAAAGTCAACTCCTAGGATGCAGAGAGCACATTCTGGCAAGCATCCTTTCTGTCCTGAAAGAACTGCTTTAGGCAGTTGTTGTAGGAGTGTTTGCCATCATCTTTGACATGAGATCTCTTTTCCTACGGGCATGTTTATCTTTCAAAACAATAAAGAAATAAAAGTCCCCAGGAGGTATATCTCATGTGGCAAATAGACTTGCTTGTCTCAGGTGTCTGAAAAAAAGGCTCCCTTTTGTGATAATTTTGATTATTGTCTTTTCCTGACCAGAACTTTTCTTTTTTTGTGATATTTTCAAGCTTTGATTGTGAAATATCCACTGTAGGAAACTGGGATGAAATCTGATAATTCGGTTTGGGGTTGCGTTGGAAGGAAAAGAAAATATTTCCTGTGTCAAAGTAAATTTTTCAGGAATCACCCCAGTGCTCTGGATTTTTTGGATCAATGCACAGAAATTGGCACTTCTGCTGTAGGTATTGGCTGGCTGTTGGGAAGAAAACAATACAGCAGCAGAGATCTTCTGAATCTCTTCTCCCTTTGCTCTAGTGCAGACGTTTGCTCCCTTGATTTCTTTTGGTCAAGCAGTTCTTTCATTTGGACCTTGCCTGTGTACAGGAGATTGATAAAAAACTACTTTTTGTCTACAGTCTTCACAGAGCATAAACTTAATTGCATGTGCCAGGCATTACTTATGGGTCTTTCCTCTTTTTCTGTGCTCTTTGAAACACAAAGGAGTTAATGCTGAAGGAGCTGTGATTATTTCTGCCATGATTTGTACGTATGGATTTTGGCAGGGTGGCAAACCCCCTTTTTTGGACACAATTTTGGCTTAGTTTCCTCACTGCTGGTTCATCACTGATGAGCCAAATGATTAATGTGTTATTTCGTTTCCTTGTGTCTTTTTGTTCTTAAAACTCCTTGCAACAACATACAAACCCCAGCAACAATAGCTGATTTTGCAAACCATGGCTAGAATTTGTTCCAAGGGTTTTTTTCCAGGGTAACACCGAGATCTTTCTATGCAGTTTATATTCTTCAACACATAGTGTGGGCAGATTAATGTGTTTTCTCAGCATGTAATCTTCTTGTGATAAGAAATTATTTCTGTTTGATAAGGGGGGTTTAATCTGTTGGCCACAGCATCAGACCAACCATGTGCAGGTGGTAGAGGCTTTCAAGGTTTGCCATAAGAATCTCAGCTGGCTTTAAGTTCAGGAAATTTGGAAAAGCTGGGGAGTCAAACAGAGGTGAGGAAACTTGTTTTGGATGTGCCAAGTGTGCTGCTCATGGCCTGTCACTGGCACCAGTTAAACCCCAGCTCTGTGGCTGAAGGTCACTGGTGTCTCAGTGATGCATTGCAGTGTGGAGCCCTGCAGCCAGAAGAAACCTGACAAATAACTCCAGTGTCCTCAAGGCCCTGATTTTGTATTTCTCTCTGTTCCCAGGAGCCAGTCAGCCACCCCGCCACCCCTGCTGTCCCCAGGCAGGAGCCCTGCCTGTCCCCTGAGTGACAGCGAGGACTCGTCCTGCTCGGCCGGGCTCTCCAGAGTGCCCAGCTCCAGGCTGTGCCTCCGGGACTGGCCCAGCCGCCGCTCCACGCTACGCAGCACCTGCAGCACCCCCTCGGACACCGAGGCCCCCAGCCACCCCCTCAAGGCCATCAGCGTGGGCGCTTTGGACAAGAGGCTGTCCGTGTTCAAGGCCGAGCAGAAGGAGAGCCCAAAGGAGGCTCGGGATGGGGCAGCCATAGGGAGCCGGCCGCTGGCCCAGAGCGCTCTGTCCCTGGGCACGGCCACCAAGCTCCGGACACTGTCCAGCAGCAGGGTGAGCGTGCGCTCGCAGGTGCTGGACATCAGGCAGAAGATCTCGGAATGGGAGTGCCGCCGGGAGCTGTCCCCCAGGGCCAGCCTCTGCGGGGACAGGAGAGATGCTGCTGGCGACAGGTCGGGCAGTGAGAGCTGCCCCAGCGTGCTCACCTCGCCCTGCAGCGACAAGACCTTCGACTTCAAAGGGCTCAGGAGAATGAGCCGAACGTTCTCCGAGTGCTCTTACCCCGAGACAGAGGAGGAGGAACTGCTGGACAGGGATCCCTGCCATCGGTTTGAGAAGAGACCGGGCAGGAGTGAACCTCCTTCCGCCACCTTCCTCAAGAGCCACGTGAGGAAAGAGTCCTCTGCCGTGCTCAGCAGAATCCAGAAGATCGAGCAGGCCCTGAAGGAGCAGTCGGGCAGAGGCCTCCCCCAGTTGCCGAGCAGCTGCTACAGCGTCGACAAAGGGAGGAAAAAGCCTGGCACCGTGCGAGCTGTGGAGGGACAGAGCGAAACCCTGAGCCACAGCAAAGCTGGCAGTGCCACTGTGGGGAGCGAGCCAGAAACACCTCCTGAGGCTGAGAAAAGCAGTAAAACAGATCAGGAGATCACTGCCAACACGGCCGGGCCCAAAGCGCTCCTAGAGAGCGAAGTGAACCCCGTCCCCAAGCCCAGACGCACCTTCGAGTACGAGGCTGACAAGTGCCACAAGAGCCAAGCCAGCAATGGCCTTCCTCCATCCCCCACCCCTGCTCCTCCTCCCCTCCCGTCCACGCCCGCGCCCCCCGTCACCAGGAGGCAGAAGAAGGAGTCGCGCTTTCACAGAAAGTCCCAGAATAGGTAAAGGTCGAGGGAACGTGCTAAGTTCTCCAAATAAATTACTGTGCTGCCTTTTTGTAGTGACAGTATTTTAAATTCTGTGCGCAGTGCTTTTGGCATAAGAAAAGCTGGGAATTACATGCCAGACAAGTGGTTTTTTCTGCTGGTCTGCACTGATGGGATGCAATGGTACAATGCCTTTGAGTGCCTTCAGTTTTGGAGTTCTAAGATCTGCATTCCTCTAGGTTAGGTATGCTATAGCTTGTCCAGTTCATTCTGGCACAAATGCCCTTATTTGTGAGTTCTAATGGACCATTATTTCATTATTGTCTGGTTGTGGGACCACAGTTGATCCCTCATAATATTTTCTTCCTGTAAGATGTACCTGCAGAGGTTTTCTATTTCCAAAGCTCATTACTATAGCAGTTGTGTCAGTTTTATGCAATGTAGGTGATTTTATTTAATTCAGTTCTTAGGAATATTATCCTGAATTATTATCAACAGCTGTGGAGGATTAGCGCTGAGAAAACTTTTATCACAGAAAGTCCTTTATGTCCCTCCTGAGTTAATGATGGGGAGAGTGTATGGCTGCAATTCCCCAGCAATCTGTGGAGCTTGGCTTGTTTTAATCATGTGATTTCTCTTGAGTTTTAGACATGGTAAAACTCATTCTGCTCATTGCTTAGAAAATTGCGGGCACAGCTATTGGTAAACATTCAAATTGCAGCATTTTTTAATGAGTTCACCTGTCTGTGCATGTGTATGATACACATGATATTGATATTTAGTGATGAGATTTGCAAGGAACTTCTAAGCAGCATCTCAGATGCATCCTGTCCTTTCAGGTTCTGCTGCTTGATGTTGGCTCAATTATTAAAAGTTTGACCTGAATTATACTGGGGCAGGAAAAGGTGAAGAGGAGCCTGCAGGTTCTGTCCTTTCCTCTCAGGAGACACTTGCTCTTGAAACATCAAACAGCTGTGCTGGGATGTGTTGTTTTTCCCTGAAAGGCGTGGGGGGAAGTGGAAAGTCAAGCTCTGATTAGCAGTCCTTGTCCTTGAGTCCTGGCAATAATCTCAGAGGAAGTAAATCTAGTTTTTAACAAGAATTTGTGCAATAGAGATGCCCTCAGTTTGTTCTGCTCAACATTTGCAATGTGCAGAAGACAAACAATAATTTTTAAATGTACTGGTGTGAATGATAACCTCTATTGGAAAATGAGCAAGCCATCTAAGACCCACAGTATTTTATGACAGTGAGGTTTTGAGATTGTTTTGAAGCTTCTTTCCAGAAGAGGTACAGTTCTGCTTTTCTGCAGGTTCAGTCTCCTGTCACAGCAGAGTTAGACAGCAGCACAGTTCAGCAAAGGAGCTACAGGCTGGGTTAGGGCTAGGGGAAACAAGCCTTCCAAAAAGCATTCCTAATCAATTTAGGTTGTAGAATATAAATTGTAGGATTAACAGGGTTGTCGTGTGTATCTGATGATTCTTGCAAATGTGTTTGACATTTTACTGGGTAGGTATCCACTCATTTGTAATGGCTTTACCCACTGCAGTTTAATGATTTCTCTGCACAGACCTCTTGTTAATCATGATCTAAAGTTCAAATCAACCTCCCAAAAATCTCAGGTTTCCTGGCTGACTCCTTTATAAAAATCTCAATTTTATTGTCTTTGCTACTGTTCTCCCTTCAGTCACAGAAAGGAGAACTCCCAGATTTAGAGAGAACTTAAGATCACACAAGTCACGTAAGAATGACAGTATTTGGTTGATAGTAATTACTGAAATCTCAGTAATGTTCTTTTTTTGAGAGCAGACATAACTCCTTGTGCCTGCAGCTCATAGCTGTGTGTTTCAGAAGAACATACATGTGGTTTGAATGGTCTCAGGGGATTCATTTTCCCAATACTTTGGTTGAAAGCACTGATTTTATACAGCACACACACGGCACAGGAGAGGAGTGTCACAGGATAGGCTTGGGACACAAGGACCACATCTGAGTGTCCACAAAGCCATTCCTGCCATCCTGTCCTTGAAATCTGCAGGAGCTGGATATTTAACTCCTTTAGATGGTCTCATTTCACACACAGCTCTGTCATCAGTGTGTCAGCATCCTTCGTAAATGTGAGCAGCTGTGGAGGAGGAGGTGTCTGTATCTGACATGAACAGATTGTTTCTGCCACAATCCTGCTGTGAATAACTTGGACCTGGATATTCCTGGATATTCCATGGCAGCACCACGGAATTTATTCTCTGATCTGAGCCTGTTTTTGTCACCATTTCACCCTCAGAATTAAATCAATCCAATGAATGGCAGCCCCTGCACTGCTGCCACCATGAACCGTGGGCCTCCCAGCCTGAGTGTGGACACTGCCCCAGGGAACAGGTGCTGGGGGAACAGGAGAGGGGCAGAACTTGGGCTCTTCTCCCTCTAGAACTGCTCAGCAGTACTGGGGCAGGGAGACAAATCGGGTCGGTCCATGTGACCCAGCTGCTCCTCACCTTCCTGCCAGAAAGGCCAAACCTTCAGCCCCCAAGCCATCAGCCCAGGCTGCTCTTGCACCCCAAGCCCAGAGAGCTCTGATTTCCTCAGTGCTTTCTCCTTTGCTGCACACGGGGTGTGCAAGGGAAATAGGTGACTTCCATACGAGTCTGCCTTTGGAATTTGCACACTGAGCTCTGTGCAGGAACACATCTGAAGGTTCAAGACATGTGAGTAGTGTCAAACATATTCCAGAGTAACCAGTGCAGGAATGCTTTTCAGAGACTGTGTCTTTCTTTAGGAGAGAGAGCCACATGTTTCTGGGGCCTCTGGAAAGAACAAAGTAATTTCTAACCTGCTGCTAACTTACGCTGTAAACTTGGAAAAATACGGCATATTTCCTTGGTACCTTTTTCCTGCTTGCATAATGGGGGTAACAATACTTCAAACTTCATAAAAGTGTCACAGATGGCTGTACTAGAGACTGCTGTGAGCACAGGACTTAGGGTCTGCTAAAAACTAGTCCTTAAAGCATGATGTGAGATTTTTTTTTAAATTATGGTTCGTTTTATATCCATTTCTTAACATGCAAATGCTCATCTAAATGTTTGAATAACTTTGCATTCTTGTTACTAATTACTATTGTTTTAAACTTCAGAAAATCCTTTGAGTTTGAGGATGCCTCGAGCCTGCAATCCCTGTACCCTCCCTCCCCGACTGAAAACGGAACTGAGAGCCAGCACAAATTTGGGTCCAAGAGCACTTTAGAAGAAAATGCCTATGAGGACATTGTAGGTAAGGAGCTGCTGCAGGGCACAGGCTCACAGCAGGATGCTGAGTGGCTGAACACATGCCCTGTGCAGGAACAGTCAGTGCTGTCAGTAAAGGGAGATTAAATGGGTTTGATCCTCCAGTGCAAATGCAGCTCTCAGGCTGCAGGAAGGAAGTCTTGATTCTTTCAGACCTCACTGGGTAGTATTGGAAACAGACTGTCTGGTCAGCTTTTTGCCAGTGCTTTTCAGGAACCAAAATGTTCTTTTTATCGAGGCCTTGGCTTGGGGCCTTGAGTGGTGTAAAAATGTAAAGAACAGAACCCGAGACAGTGTTCACAGGACCATCCAACAGCAAGATTAACCCCAGAGGCCTCGTGTGGTCAGCCTGAGCTTTTCAGGACTCTGGTGTGGACTGGCCCAGAGCAGTTGTTTGTAGCAGTATTCCTGCTCCTCCAAGTCCCAGTTCCTGGTTAAAGAGGAATTAATTTCCTTTAGCTACACAACCATCGGGAATGCACAACAAAAAACCCTGTTTTCATTAAGCTTCATAAGAAAAACATGTTTCTTTTGGTCTTAGAAGGAAATGTATGGCCTGTGCATACATTCTTTTAACATCAAAAAAAAGTTGTTATAATTACCGAAAATTGGGCAGCCCTTCAGAGCACACAGATTTTCCACACAAGTGATGAATATCTGCATTGTTTTTAACTCTTTCAGTGTTCTGTTATTACAACAGATACAAAGGGGACTTCATTTTAGTTTGGACAATACATCTTTATGTCCTGAAAGCTGGAGGGTTACCAAGACAGTCTGGGACCCTGGAACAGACATCCTCTGAAGAGACACTGACAGGCTGGGCTTGTTTAGTCTGCTAAAAAGGCACTCCAACAGTGCTTACAAATGTTTAGAGGCAAACAAAGACAGTAGAACAAAACTATTCTCAGTCATATCAGTTGATACAGCAAAGAACAGTGGCCACAAATTGGAGCCTGGGGCTTTTTGTCAGACCCAAATTTTGTCTCTGCCTTCTCAGCCTCGGTGAAAACAGGAATTTACTCTTTCCATTTTCAGCTGTACACTTCCTCTATGCCATTAAAAAAAATCTTTCAGAACAGAAGCTTTCAGCTCCTGCTCAGTGTCTGTTAGTTAAAATAAAAACTTTTGTAGATACTGAAATTCTTTTTCTGTGTCGAGCATCCTTCTGTGATCATCAGCCTTTTCCATGACAGACCAGCATGCTATTCACACTTGAAAATGCATTGTGTGTTAGTTCCAATGCCCATCTTTGCTCAGAACTTGTCAACGTGCCACCAGACTTTAGGTGGTAATGATTCTTTCCCTTGTCTGGTTTGTTCAATATCAAAATAAAATGTGCAGGACTAGTAAGAGGCTTTCTTCAAATGAGAAGAAATCTTGGGTTCAGTAAAATAAAATCATAATGGGCTCTTCCAGCTCAACTGGGTACTATAAGCCAGCTCCTTGCAGACTATAATTTGGGCATTTTGGCCGGCCAGTGGGAAGGGAATGCAAAATTTCAGATCTGTGGACAACACAGAACCTCGTTGTTTTGTACTGCTTTTTAACAACCTCTTTCCAAGCACTTCATTCAGTACTGCAGTGTGGGGAATACCAAACCAGTATAATTCTTATAAACTGTCAGGCATGATTAAAGGCAAGCCAGGGGGGTTTGATCTCCAGCTTTAAAGAAACCATCATAGTTTTGTGTATCACATCTGCATAATTTGGCCCAGTGGTGCTAGACCCCAGTCTCCAAGTAGCACTGTTGTGCTCATGCAAACCAGGTGTCTGCAAGAGTGAGTTTATTTTACAGATCTACATCTGCTTCAAGGCTATAAAGGGCCGTGTCACTCTGCTCTGAGCTTTCTTTGCAAACAGTTACCCTAGAGGTGCTGGTGGGTCTTTTTTTCCCCCTATACCTTGTTGAATCTCCTTGCCTCCCTAAAACTTGTAAGCAGTTAAAACATTGTTGCTGTAGTTACAAACTTAATAATGTGTGTCATGTCCCCCCATTCCTTGGAATTAATATTTGTAATGCAAGGAAGTGTTAAAATACAAGAAAAGAAAGCTGTGAAACTTGAGCAATGCTCTAAGCACTCTAGTGTGAGATAGAATCATCAATTCAGCTTGGAAGGGACTGTGGAGTGAGCTGGTCCAGCCTCTGCTCAAAGCAGGGCTAATTTCAGCCTTAGCTGAGGCTGCTCAGGGCTGCATCCGGGTGGGTTTTCAAAATGCCATGGGAGGATGGCTTCACTGCCTCCCTGTGCAGCCTTCCCCACTGCTTAGCCTCCATTGAGAAGACTATTTTCTTGATGTCATCGTGAACAAATGTTTCTTTCTGTTCAATCTGAATTCTCCTTGTTGCTATTTGTGACTTCTGTCCTTCATCCTTTCACCTCCTGGTGCTGCCCTTTCCATTTGCCTTTCTGGGCAGTGGCAGACAGCAGCTGGGTTATCCCTCAGCCTTTCCCAGGCTGAACAGCTTCTGAGCATCAAAGTCCTGGAGTAATTGGTTTTTTGGTTACTACACAGTTTCTTCATGTGAGGCATATCCTAAAGCCTTGTCTTCCTCCTGCTGCCCTTGCACTGTTTGGTCTTTAATGACCAGGCCAGCAATGAACTTCTCTGTGTAGTTTATCTTACTTTGAGAGCTGACTTAAAAAAATAAATAGTAAGTTTTAAGGTATATTGAAACCAAAAAGGATCGTGCTTTGAAATCCAGTGACATCACGAACCAGACACTTTGTTCAATTTTGTGATATTTCTGTAGGCTTTAATAGATGAAATACCTGCATGGTAAGTTCAGGATTGGAACATCATGATCCATTCTGCATTAATCAGGCAGCAGTTGAACAAAGGGGTGCACATTCCTAACCTAAATCAGAGCTGTATCCCATGTGCAGGGAACCATGTGGACTTCATTCATCTTCTGTACCAGCACTCACAGAAATGTGGCAGTCATAGTAAACTCAACATTGTTTTTACTTCTTGCGGTTTTGAATGAGCCTTTAATCAGACCAAAATTGATGTGGCTTTCTGAATCCGGCCGGGGAAACCACTCTTGGCTTTGTGTGGATTCAAGAACTATCACAGCACTAAGAGATGGCTGGGATTGTTGCTTCTGCTGTGTTTGTGTTTCCTGTCATATGGACCAGACGGTTCCAGTTTTCCAGTCTGCTCCCCTACGTGCAGCTGAGATGTTGGAATATTGTTATTTAAGGTCTCGTGTCTCTCAAGCATTGCTGACCTGACATCTAGGACAAAGCACTTGCTATCACCACCAAAAAAAGTTGAATGAGTTAAGTGAAATGAAGGTCAAGGGCAGAGTGTTGAGTTTGACTTGAGAAAATCTAGTAAAATTAGTGTGAAAGAAACAGCACTCCATTTAGAAATTAAATTTAGTGCAAAGAACCTCTGACAAGATTCTAACTCCCCAGAGTGCTGCACACAGCAGAACAGGTGGAGATTTCCTCCAAGAGGACATGACAGATGTGCAGGAACTGCTCAGCTGGGCTCTGTGTGCTGCCTCGTAGATTGGGAATGTTTAATTGAACATGCCTGCTTTGGCAGCTGGAGCTGGAGCAGTCTGGACAGCAAGGCAATGCCTCAGAAACACTGCTGTGCAATCTCTAAAACCAGGGTGAATTCCTGAATGGGATCTTGCTGGTGGGAGTGTCCTGCAATTCAGCATCCCAGGGGCAGCTGGCCCTCTTGAGGAGGGTTTTTCATGCACCCTTCTTCTCTCTGGACCTGTTCACTGTCATGTGTAGGAGATTTTGAGCCCTTTCAGCAACTGAACACTTCTACTGACAGATTTTTTTGCATCTTCACAGGACAATCTAATCACTGCTTCTGTAGGGGAATATAATAAATATGATATGATACGATACGATACGATACGATACAATATAATATAATATAATATAATATAATATAATCTTGTTACAGCTGACACCAAAGGTGACTGATAAGTGAAACAGTGCAGTCACACACAATTGCTTGGCTGTTTTTCTCTGTCAGTTTTGAGTATTGCTTCTGTTTGGGAAAATTAGCTTCTTCTTTACCTCTGCATTAAAACAGGACAAGTAATTCCCTTTATCCCTGCTGGTAAGGCTACTCATCTCTCCTGAACCAATCTATTGGTTTGATTTCTTGTGTGAATTTGACACAGTGCATGTTATGTGACAGAATGGGATGATTTAGCTGTTTTACTGAATCCTTCGCTGTGTGTGATCAGAGCTGCAGAAAGGATGACTGAGGTCAGGTTGGAAAATGTTCCAGCCTGACATTGCTTTCAAATTAGAACATTTGCAAAGTTCTTCCAGTAAATGTGGGAAAAGGTTAGAAGGACAGCAAGCTGATCTTTCGAGTAAAATCCCATCTCACACACCACATTATTCCCTGTCACGCTTTTGTAGCACATTTCAGTCTGTCATATCATCATCCCATGACAAATCAGGGAGAAACTGCAATTTCTGGGCTGCTGTGAAGCTCAGGCAAACTTGGAGAGATTGCAGCTCTGCCAGCAGTGCTGTGCTGGCTGCTTCTCTGAAGACATTTTGGGTTTTTAGTCAGACACCAGCAGGTCTCTGGAGTTAGAATTGATGCAAAATGATGGTACAGGCAGTGATCACAGAATTATATATTCCTGTCTTATTCTGCACCCACAATCTGCCTGTGATAGCCTAAAGAGAATGTGAGATTTTGGAAAGTGTAGTAGTGGCAAATTGAATAATAGACACTGTAGGATAATGGCAACCAGAGCACATGAAATCAAACTGCTCATACAGGCCTGTCAAAGAAAGGCCAAATCCTTCAGCTGATCCTATTGACAATCAGCCTGCTGCTTTGTTGTTACATTTGGATTCATGGAGTCCATTTATTTTTAATAATCATCTCGTGCCCTATTTAGATCTCAGTTTTTCTCTGGGGTGTGTCTCATCACTGTACCATCCCCTGCAGCTTCTTGTGACAGTCTCTGGCAGCTTTACTGCCTGGCTTTCTAGTCAGTGCTGCAGGTTAGTAAAACAGAGAAAAACCACCCTAAGACTGCTCTTCCAAATCCTCCTCTACATTCAGGGACTGTGTTGAAGTCAGCAGGGTGAAACCCCTGACGTGCAGGCGGTTTAGAGCTGCTGCTGTCCTGTGCTAACAGTTGCTCATCAGACATTTTCATGCACATGATTCTGAACTGAGCAGTAAANGTGTTTCCTGTCATATGGACCAGACGGTTCCAGTTTTCCAGTCTGCTCCCCTACGTGCAGCTGAGATGTTGGAATATTGTTATTTAAGGTCTCGTGTCTCTCAAGCATTGCTGACCTGACATCTAGGACAAAGCACTTGCTATCACCACCAAAAAAAGTTGAATGAGTTAAGTGAAATGAAGGTCAAGGGCAGAGTGTTGAGTTTGACTTGAGAAAATCTAGTAAAATTAGTGTGAAAGAAACAGCACTCCATTTAGAAATTAAATTTAGTGCAAAGAACCTCTGACAAGATTCTAACTCCCCAGAGTGCTGCACACAGCAGAACAGGTGGAGATTTCCTCCAAGAGGACATGACAGATGTGCAGGAACTGCTCAGCTGGGCTCTGTGTGCTGCCTCGTAGATTGGGAATGTTTAATTGAACATGCCTGCTTTGGCAGCTGGAGCTGGAGCAGTCTGGACAGCAAGGCAATGCCTCAGAAACACTGCTGTGCAATCTCTAAAACCAGGGTGAATTCCTGAATGGGATCTTGCTGGTGGGAGTGTCCTGCAATTCAGCATCCCAGGGGCAGCTGGCCCTCTTGAGGAGGGTTTTTCATGCACCCTTCTTCTCTCTGGACCTGTTCACTGTCATGTGTAGGAGATTTTGAGCCCTTTCAGCAACTGAACACTTCTACTGACAGATTTTTTTGCATCTTCACAGGACAATCTAATCACTGCTTCTGTAGGGGAATATAATAAATATGATATGATACGATACGATACGATACGATACAATATAATATAATATAATATAATATAATATAATATAATATAATATAATATAATATAATATTGTTACAGCTGACACCAAAGGTGACTGATAAGTGAAACAGTGCAGTCACACACAATTGCTTGGCTGTTTTTCTCTGTCAGTTTTGAGTATTGCTTCTGTTTGGGAAAATTAGCTTCTTCTTTACCTCTGCATTAAAACAGGACAAGTAATTCCCTTTATCCCTGCTGGTAAGGCTACTCATCTCTCCTGAACCAATCTATTGGTTTGATTTCTTGTGTGAATTTGACACAGTGCATGTTATGTGACAGAATGGGATGATTTAGCTGTTTTACTGAATCCTTCGCTGTGTGTGATCAGAGCTGCAGAAAGGATGACTGAGGTCAGGTTGGAAAATGTTCCAGCCTGACATTGCTTTCAAATTAGAACATTTGCAAAGTTCTTCCAGTAAATGTGGGAAAAGGTTAGAAGGACAGCAAGCTGATCTTTCGAGTAAAATCCCATCTCACACACCACATTATTCCCTGTCACGCTTTTGTAGCACATTTCAGTCTGTCATATCATCATCCCATGACAAATCAGGGAGAAACTGCAATTTCTGGGCTGCTGTGAAGCTCAGGCAAACTTGGAGAGATTGCAACTCTGCCAGCAGTGCTGTGCTGGCTGCTTCTCTGAAGACATTTTGGGTTTTTAGTCAGACACCAGCAGGTCTCTGGAGTTAGAATTGATGCAAAATGATGGTACAGGCAGTGATCACAGAATTATATATTCCTGTCTTATTCTGCACCCACAATCTGCCTGTGATAGCCTAAAGAGAATGTGAGATTTTGGAAAGTGTAGTAGTGGCAAATTGAATAATAGACACTGTAGGATAATGGCAACCAGAGCACATGAAATCAAACTGCTCATACAGGCCTGTCAAAGAAAGGCCAAATCCTTCAGCTGATCCTATTGACAATCAGCCTGCTGCTTTGTTGTTACATTTGGATTCATGGAGTCCATTTATTTTTAATAATCATCTCGTGCCCTATTTAGATCTCAGTTTTTCTCTGGGGTGTGTCTCATCACTGTACCATCCCCTGCAGCTTCTTGTGACAGTCTCTGGCAGCTTTACTGCCTGGCTTTCTAGTCAGTGCTGCAGGTTAGTAAAACAGAGAAAAACCACCCTAAGACTGCTCTTCCAAATCCTCCTCTACATTCAGGGACTGTGTTGAAGTCAGCAGGGTGAAACCCCTGACGTGCAGGCGGTTTAGAGCTGCTGCTGTCCTGTGCTAACAGTTGCTCATCAGACATTTTCATGCACATGATTCTGAACTGAGCAGTAAATGGGTGATTTTTGGGGTGAAATTTATCAGCCATGCTAATTCTTTTCCCTTATGCTTCGTTATGATCACACTCTAAGCAGTCCCCGCAGAGACTGCAGGGAGCTGAAAGTGTCTGCGGTGTTCCTTCTGCTTATTGCAATGCAGAGCAGGACTGGAGCAGCTCAGAAAGCTCAGGTTGCTGCCCACAAACTCCACGGACCAGGGCCCAAAAGGCTGATTGCATTTTAGGCTTGCCACTCTGCTTGTTGCAGGTGCTCTTCTGAGCTCCTGGTGCTGAGCAGATACTCTGGGTGACAGGACTACAAGCCAGGAATGGTCTGTAACTCAGTGCTGCTCAGCAACAGCTTTTCAAAGCAGCTGAAAATGTGTGTCAGCTGTAATTTGAGACTGAATTAGCTCCTCTTTCTGCAGATTCCTGGGGTAAATTCCCCAGCTGAGATGCGCAGTTGCAGCCTCTCTGACGTTGTAAATGCTCATCTATGTACCAAAGATCTAAGCTTGGACACTTTATGGGAGTGTGGAGATTTACTGGTTTCCATCATTTGATCTGCACTTGCTCATGAACATCCCAGTGGCCCAGTTCTCCTCCAGCACTGGTGGTGTGGATCTGTGTGGCTGTGAATTTATGGCTGAAATGAATGAGCAGTGCATGTGCACCTCGTTTGTGGGATGATAACTGTCCTTGGAAAGCTCAGACCCCTGGGCTTTCCAAGCAGCAAAGGCAGCAGGCTCTTAGCTTGGGCTCTCAGCCTCACCCTGGAGATTCAGTATCTCCTCCTTGACTGTTGGTTCCCAATTTAGGCACCCAACTTAAGTTTCAGAGCACATTTTTCTTTACCCCATACCTGCTGTTCCATTCTTCTCTCTTCCTGGCAGTGCAAGAGGCTGGAGTTCTAATCAGCACTCTGTGAATCACTTAATCCCTCTGATAATTGTTTCTGCCATCTCGAGAGAAATGATGCATCTCCCTGCTCTCTGCCATTTATAGAGAAGCCTCTGCCTGCTGCTTTTTTTTTCCCCTCAGCCTCACTTTTCACTCCTTTCTCAGTGTGAGACAGGCTTGCAGAGTCTGCCTCTGCTTCCCACTTGCCACGTGTGAGAGGCTGAGCAGAGGAACATTGTGTGCTGCCTCAGGACTCTCACTGCATCACACTGGGAGGAACTGCAGCCCCTGGAGGAAACTCATCAGTGCTTAAGCTCAAGGCTCTGCATTCCTCAGGACTTCTGTAAATATGCCTGGTTGTTTTATCTTTTGTTGTTGTTGTTGTTTTTCTTTTCTTTCCCTGATGGAGCATTCATTAAATTGTCTGTGGGATCTTCTGAAGATAAATGTCGTGTAGATAAATGCCCGGTGTTAACTCAGCACTTTGGTACGTAGAACTTGAGAGAATGGGAAACTTGGAAAAGTTGCTAATAGAGGGAACTGGTCTGGGAGTGGGGATGGTGATCAGAGACAGTATTGGCTTTTCTGTTTGTGATCATAGGCCTTCTGGGGGTGTGATCCAGCTCCCTTTGAAGTCAGTGATAATCTGCTTTGGACCAGCCTCATTCAGACAAGCCTGGCCTTTGTCCTGCACCATGTTTCTCCTTTTGGCTTCCAACGCAGACATCCATATGGCAGGAACAGGGACATTCCCCTGCTCTTTCATTGTAAATATGTTTTCGTTTTGCAGCAAACCCAAGCACTGCAGCTTGCAAACATTCCCTGCCTGTGACTCAGGACTGGAGAAGTGGTGGTGCTGAGCAGAAAGCTGCAACCCCCTGAGCCAGCCCAGAGAAATGGAAACTTTCCTCCTTTTTGTGCAGCAGCAGCAGCAGCAGCATCTACCAGCACAGGTCTCCCCCAGGACCTCAGTCCCATGAGGGACATGCACCTGCTGGTGGCCACCATCTCCCAGATGTTTCTCCCAGGGCAGTCAGATGCTGCTTTAAGGCACTTCAGGGTATTTTCAGCACTTTTAGTTCACTTGACACTTTTGATTCTTTGTCACTTGTACAGAAACCAGTTCAGGCTGCCTCTTTTTGCATATTTGGTCTTTTGTGTGTCTACCAGGCAGAGCAGATACTAAGAAATGGTGGTTGAAAATTGCTGAGGAGGTGATTTATTTGTCTGTCTCTCCTAGTTCACAGCTCAAACCAAATGCTTCATTCAGACCTCAATGTCAGCCAAACCAGGAGGTTTCTGATTGATCAGGCTATTTCATTATCAGAGATTTGGTGTGCAAGGAGGTTCTTAAAAAAAAGGCAAAAAAATTTGATCTCAAGGCATTATTTCAAAGTGAAAAAAAAACCAAAAACAAACCCAGACCCTGAAATAATTTGGTTTTTAAGCAAATGAGAGAGAATAGACACAAGAGCTCCTGAACAGCAAACCAGCCATCTGCAGAAGCTTTCACAGCACTAGGAGAAAGGGTTAAAATCCCTGTGATGTCTCCTCTGACCTTCACATTGCACTGGAGAGGAATTTGGCCCCAGCTGTCTTTTGGTAGAGGCTCTGACTCAGAAAAGCAGCCTCTGCTCATGGTTCCTTGCTCCTCCCTCCTCTCTCATCCAAGACTTCTCTTGGGCCAGTTTCTGTGCTTAGTGTGTCAGCTCAACATTATTTATGCCGAGTTTAACTGGATTCAAGCAATTCTGTTTTGCATTGTGTTTTGGACAGAGAAACCCCCTAACATTTATAAATGCTGTACATTGTAAAAAAGGGTTTTATTCACTGATGGGCTTGGTTCTTCTGGGGGTTTGGATACTCTGTAGAGTAATTCAGTAGCATTTGTTTTCACAAGGAAGCTCATGTTTGAGCCCTGTCTCAAGTATTTTGAAATCTATTAATCCATTCCAAAATGCTTGCTTGACCTATACTTGACTTGGGCTCACAAGAAATTTTATTATGCTGCTAGAGCCCAATCACCTGTGAGTAAGTAACAGCATTTTGCAAATTTTACTCTTTATCATTGCCATGATTATCATTTTTAGAGCTGTAGAATCTACAAGTAACAGAATCAGGATGCAATATCTATTTTTATTGAAGAATCAACCACTTCCATAGTACTCCATAGCATTAATATTTTTTTAGGAGTATTTGCTGCTTAGGATTTATCCTGTTCATTGCATTCATCAAAAGGGCTTTTTTCCATGCACCTGAGGGTGTTCTTTCCATGGGCATAAGGATTGGCCACAGTGATAGTGCAGCCTCCAGAATCAGATTCCCTCTGGATGAAATAACAAGCTGTGATTGCCAAGCCAAACATTCCTCAAGAGCAGCAGTGATTCAGCCTCCTTCTAATTAGAACCAAGCTGAGACATTCACTCTGCTGCTGGTGTTTGACTCGAAATCTCACTATGATGCACTACTGAATTTTTATTTATATTGTGAATATGTGAACTTGCTCAGCAGAAGTTCTTGTGGCTGTAATTGATGAATCAAGCAGCCTCACACTTCCAGGCTCAACAGGAAAGCAGAAAGCACAAAATGCTTTTGTTTTCTTTTGTACAATAAGGAAATTTAATGATCTGCCTAGAACAGCAGAGCTGTAGTCACAGATTGTTCACCCAGGCCTTGCTCTCACTGGAAACACCTCATTCCTCAGCTGTCATCTCCTTAAATGCTGTGAATATTTTCTGTAACAGTGGGAATAATGAACCACACTACAGCTTTCTGTCCTCAGTTCTCAACTCAATTTCTTAATTAAATATTAAATATTCTTATAGTAAATATTAACATCAAATATAATTAATATTCATTATATATAAAAAAATCTTATCTTAAATAGCTTGTATTGCAATATATATATGTATTTTGTACTGAGCCCATGGGTTTTAAAGCCATCGTCAGGTATAAAACCAAAAGCAAGTTGGTTTAAAAGCTTTGAACTTCCTGCATGTTTCTGTATATTCAAGTCTTGAATTTGAGTAAATCACTTTTTTTGAGATGATTTTCTGCTCCAGATGGTTGGAAAACTGGAATGTGTTTCTGTGCTTGAAAAACCTGAAATTCTAAATCAGGTGCTGATTATCAGCTGTCTGAAAAAATAGACACGAAATGTTAATTTTATTGATGGCACTCATTTATCTTCATGCTACTTTGTTTAGTGGGAGGTCTGCTAAGTTCAGGAGCTTTGAGATTATGATGGGTATTGGATCTCACTTAAATCTGGACTATAAATCTTGGTTCTGGTTTTCAAATGGTAAAAATTCAAAGATTGGTGTCTACTTTTTAATGTATTTTTCATTGAAATAATATTTAGTGATGAATTGGTCGAAACTCTATGTATTACTAGCAGGATGAGTTTCCTTCCAGGATACAGGAATTTCACATAACTTGAACAGTTGCCTAATTTGAAGCCAGGATATTCTTCAAAGAACACTTTGAGAATGCAGTATGGTTGAGACAGAAGTTCTTCTTTTGGATTTTCAATCTTGCCCCTTGGCACTGCTGAGCTGGAGTTTTTATTCCTTCTTTGCCTCCTCTTAGGTGGAGAGGAAACTGAAGGTTGCATCAAATAGGAATTGTCTTATTGTGTGTAGGGTGGCGTGTTGAGCACAGTTATTTATTGGTCTTCATTTCACCCCTTGAGTGGCTGTTACAGATTTATAAAACCCACTGATACACTTTAAAGGAGTTAAGCGCCTTAGCTTTTATATCTCAATAAATTTTCCACAGCTGCACATGCTCAGAAGCACATCTTGTGAAATCTTCGCGTTTTAGTTAAAAAAAGAAAAGAAAAGAAAAGGGGACAGTAAAAAAAATCCAAAGAAACTTGTCGGTCTCATAGCCAAGTTCTCCAAATACTTCCAGCTGCAGCTAGAGGGATGAGTCATGCTGAAAGCTGAGCAGCTTTTCTAAAAGCCTTTCGCTTGGTTCACATGATTTTTTTTTTTTTCTAATTTTACATTCCTGTCTGTTTTTCTTTCCTTAAAAAAAAACAACCCAAAAATCACCCAAACGTGCAGGCGAGTCACCCAAGGAAAACCCGTACGAGGATGTGGAGCTGAAAGGGCGTCACGGGGGGCGCAAACCCCACCCGCTGTCCGAGAACTCCCTGGACTCCCTGCACAGGATGTGGACGCCGCAGAACAGGAAATACACGGCACCTCCGCAGGTAACAGCAGCGGGCTGGATGTGCTCGGAGAATGAGTTTCGAGGTGCCCGAGGATGCGGCGAGGCTCGGGAGGAGGAGCGCAGTGCGGGCTCCCGGAGCGCTGGTGCTGCGCTCCCGGCGGCTGCGGCTCCGAGCGCTCCGTGCTGCCCCAGCCTCTCGGTGCTCAGCAGAACCTCCACTGCTTCTTTCTGCTGAATCTGCACCGAAATTAACTCCTTGTGTGGCTGCACCTCTTTACTCTGCTGCCAGGCAGGGGCAGGAGCGGAGAAGCCAGCTGCTGGTGTTGTTACACCAGGCCTGGTGTGGCTCTGCTCATGGGGAGTTCAGAGTGTGGCATGTTTATTGTAAAACATTGTATTATGTTTATTGTAAAACAGAATGCCAGGTAAAAGCCCTGAATAAATACATGAAT
Organism: Drymodes brunneopygia; assembly: GCA_013400955.1. Classification (NCBI taxonomy): domain Eukaryota; kingdom Metazoa; phylum Chordata; class Aves; order Passeriformes; family Petroicidae; genus Drymodes; species Drymodes brunneopygia. The sequence goes on along the minus strand of VZTZ01024333.1, from coordinate 67,072 downwards.
AATAAAATAGTCAGGAAAACCTGAATGTCTGCAGTTAACAGGGCTGTATAAACTGTGTTTATAGAATAACAAAGATGAGGAACTCTGCAGACTTTCCCTCCTGCAGTGAATTTTCCAAAATTCACTGCTTTTTCATGAACACCATGAAGTGCCAGGTTGCTTTGTTGTTTATGGGATCACTGTGTTCATAAGGAAAAATACAGATCTCATCACAGACTTAATTTTGAGATTCAAAGCCCCCTTTGAAGGAAGCTTCACTGTGCACTGAATCAACAGAAAATTTGCAGTTGAACAAAAGGTCACAACAATTTGCATATTTTGTCTTTTAAACAGACCTAGAGGGAAAACTGAATGCATTTTCTGTCACTTGCTTCATGTGCATGCAAGCATCACACTCTGAAGCACAAAAGAAGCATCACCAGGATTCTTGGTGTGCTCCCAGCACATCCTTTGTAAAACAGGAGCGACTTCAGCAAAGCTGCTGGGAAAGGAACAAGTGCAAAGTAGAAATGAGGCAGAGTGAGGAGAAACAGGCACTGCAGCCATGGGGATAACCTGACAGTGGGACATGGTGCATAACAATTATTTCTGGCTGTGCTGTTTTAGCAGGAGTTGTGTGGCATCCAGAGCATCCCATAGCCTGGAAACCATTCAGGTCCATTGGAAAATACTGGCCAGTTTTTCTCTGTTTGATATAGGGTTACCAAAGAATTTACAGATTTAAGTGGCTTCTGTAAAGTTGTTCAGTAAATAAGAACTCTCTGGTACCCCTGCAACTTTATTCTGGTAGCTTCTTTTTGAAATGCTGCTGGGAGTGCCCTGCCAGGAATCAGTCCTGCCATAATTGCACTGTCACTGTGCTGATATTTAAACTGAGAGTGGGTCAGCTTTGGGTCTGGGTAATTCTCCAATGACCAGAAATAGAAAAGTCTGAATTTCCTGAGGAATGGAGGCTTTGGTAGCGATTTATCACCCAGTTTTTCCATCATAGCAACACAGCTGGGCTAGCAACATGACTTTGCAGTCATGGGTGATGATAAACAAGATGGAAGGGATCAGAAGGTCAGCAAGCTTCCAACAACCATCTCCAGAAAGAATTCCTTTCAATAAAGTATAGACTGCTGCCAGTTTTCCTGGCGTGCTGACCTGTGGTATGCAGAGACCTCAGGAACACTGGTGTTGTGGTAATTTTGAATCTCAGTGTATCTTTTTCCCCACTGATTACTTTCAGTTTTTGAAATCAGCAGGTATGAAAGGAATGTTTTATGATGACATTGCATTTGTGATGCAAACCCTCTCCAGAGAAACACCGGTGCTTAATCCCAGGTAGGGTCCCAGGCACTGCAATCACTCAGCCAATAAATGGGACATTTATTGCTGCAGATTTATAGCTTGTAACAGAGTTGATAGAGTATTAGTGAATGCCAGCTGACAGAGGCTTGGCATAATGGTACTTTTTCCTGGATGTGCTGGTGAAGTTTCTTCACAGTGTTTGTGTTTGGGAGGAGAAGGCAGAGACCTAGAGCTGGGCAGAGCTGCTCCAAGCACTGCTCCTAAAGAGCTCTAGTTTTTTTAGAGACAGATGTTACTTGGTGCTTAATCCTTCAGTGAGGTTTCCCCTTTACCCTATAATGATAAGAGTTTTGTGTTTTAAAGGGAATTCTTTGGGAATGCAGGACAGAATTGTAACTGCACATTGAAATTTCTTAACACCACGAAAACAGAACAAGCTTGAATTTTCTACTTTTTTTTTCCTTGGAAAAAATAGCATGAATTTGCTGTTTTAGTCATTACTTTTGCACTGAATTAATATCACACTGAATTATGTAATTGCTCTGGATTTTCACTCCTGAAGTGAAAGGGATAGATGGGACCTGTTGGTCGAGCCTTCAAGTTAGATTTTAGGGCTCACAGAGCTGACAGGGTGTGGGTGCATGAAAATGCAGCAGGGTCAGAAGTGATGCTGTGTTCCTCGAGCTTTAAAGCCCTCGAGGTTGACCCCTGTCCCTTCACTGTGACCTCAGCCCCTCTTGCTGTCCCCACAGCTGCCCTCGAAGGCCGGCAGCCACTCGCTGCGCGTGGGGAACTGGGCAGAGAGGAAGAGCCAGCGCCTGCCCCGGCTGCCCAAGAGGCACAGCCACGATGACATGCTGCTGCTGGCACAGCTGGGCATCCCCTCGTCCCCCTCCAGCCTCAACGAGGACAGCCTGAGCACGGCCAGCGAGCTGCTGTCCACGCGGCACGCCCGGAGGATCCCCAAGGTACTGGGCTGCCATCTGTGCTGAGGGGAGCTCACCTGCCTGTGAGAGCTTGGGGGTTTCCAGCCTTTAGCCATCACTGAAAGCTCTTTTTGTACCCTGCAGGAATATTTAGGTCAAAATCCCTCCCCTAAAAGTGATAACTTCCAAAATCCCTTCTCTAGAAGTGAGGATGTCATCAGTATTGTGCTAAGGAGAGGTCACCTGTCTGTGACAGCTTGGGGATTCCTAGCCAGCCCTCAGCCATCACTGAAAGCTCTTTTTGTGCCCTGCAGGAACATTTAGGTCAAAAGTGCTTCATTAGAAGTGATGACTTCCAAAATCCCTTCCCTAGAAGTGATAACTTCCAAGTTCTCCAAGAGGAGCAAACATCTAATGGCACAGGATTGATTTAAGGCAGTTCTGTTTCCCACACTCATCTCTAAGCTTTGTGGACCAGAGCATTGCTGTGCACATAAATTTAAGATTCTGAATGGGTGATGGCCAAGCAATTATTATTTATAACATGCAGCATCTGAAGTGGTTTATTTCCCCATCATTTGTTTCCAGGAAAATAACTAATTGGCCTAATAAGTTTCCCTTCATTTATTCAGAACCTACCCCATCCTGATAACTGTGCTGTCCTGATGGATTTGAAGTAAAACTTAATTTTTCATTTTTCAAGGAGTTTTTTGATTCAAAGTGGAATGTGAAAAAAAACCCCAAGCCACAAGACAACAACCAAAAACCCAACAATACAATACAGACACAGAGAGGGGGAGAACTGCCAATGTGCTTCATCTTGGCTTGTGAACAAAGCTGATTTTACTGTGTATTCAACTCTTTCCTGTTCTTATTAGAGAGCATATTTTAANGAGATGACCCCTGCTGGGCCTTTGTGCCCTTGGGCTATCTCTTTATGTGCCAGTTCTGGGAAACACAGGAGCAGGTGATGATGGGGGGAAGTTGTCCTGCCACAAAAGTGCATGGCTATAAATACTGGGAGTAGAGGGAGATTTTTATGTTCCTGTCCATTTGTTGGAAATTCTGTTTAAGGAGGAAATTAATCCTACGTTCTTAATAATTACTGTATTTTTCCTTTCTTGGAATATATTGTTATATTTCACAAGTGGGCACCCATCTCTGGAGGAAATCATAGGGTTACCTACAGAGTAACTTACTACCTGATTTTGAGTAAAACTTGGCAAGTTTGGCCATCAGTTTTGTATGTATTTTTTTTCAATGAAGGGACAGATATTCTCCTTATGTCAAATTATGATTTCAGCTCATGAATGTTCACAATTTTATCACAGATTTTGTGGTAATTTCTATTTTCTTATTACTTTAGCTTTCAGGATCACATATTCCTGGAGAATATAATTTTTTAATGGAGATAGTGCCAGTTATTAGAGGGAAAACTAAAAAGGTTTTGTTTCTCCCTGCAAGCTGAGGTGAAAGAGCTTTTGCAAACTGTATTAAAGTTCTATAAAGAAATCTGCTATGAAATGTACTATTCCTGACTCAAAAAACATCATGAAGATTGATTGCTACATATTTATGACTCTCCCAAAGTTACAATATTCTGTTTAATGTTGAATTCTTAGCAATTCCAGCCTCTCGTTGAAGACAATAAACACAAATTATCTCATTAATATTTCCCATCAGCTCAGATATTTTTGGAGCAGACAGTTATTATCTGCATTAGCCATCATCCACATTTGTTTGAATAGATTAATTAAAAGTCTCCTGGCAGAAAAATGTGTAGTCTTCCTGATTCCTCATTTTCTTATTTTGCAGCTTGTCCAAAGAATCAATTCCATCTACAGTGCAAAAAGAGGGAAAAAACGACTGAAGAAACTTTCCATGTCCAATATTGAGACAGCATCCCTACGAGGTATGGCACAAATGTCATGGTTCAGAATCCATTTGCATGAACAGGATTAATCAGTTCCCTTCTTTCCTTCACATCTGCTCTGGACTCCACTTAGTTTAGAACTTTCATCTCTGAACAATGATCATTTTCTCTCTGCAAGAGGAGAAAATGGAGACAAGCTAAAAATGAATGAGATTTATTCAGTAAATTGTACTGTGCATCCCATTAATCTCATGGTCAGCTAGACTTATCCAGCTTCTTCTTTAGCCCACTTTTTGAGTAATTTTTATCTGTAAGTTTTGTCCAGAATTCCCAATTATTCACCCTGGAGTTCTTGCATGCTTTTCCCTGGCACTCACAGTGTGTAAATCACACACTCCTGGAGCTTCTGGAAAACAGGGGCCAAAAAGGAACTTCAGGCCCTGTTTGTAGTAAGGGGACAATGGGGCTTTAACACAAGAACCCCTCAGTAACACATCTCATCATTCTAACTCAGTTTTGGTGAGTTCTGGTGATTTGGAATGCTGCCCAGACAGACAAAGCTCATAAGGCTCACTTTGGCTTCTCAAGTGTTGCATAACTTAAAAAAACCCAAAACTAAACAATTAAAACTTGAAAACAAGAAGTGAAAGGGTTAAGACCCATTTTGCAAATGGCGCTTTTGCAGCTCAGCATAGATGGGGATTCAGTGCAAACAGCTGCTGTAATGGAGAATGAATTTTGCCCTTTCATCAAAATGAAGTTCTTACTCTCAAGCAATATTGAAACTGAATCCAAGGAAAACACAATCTGAGCAGTCATTCAAACTGTTTATTTCAAGCTATTTTAAGACTGAGGAGAAGTGCAAGTGTGGAGCACAAGGCTCAGAGATATGGGATGGGATTTTTCCCAGTTGCAGCACAGTGAGCTGGGTTTGCTTGCTCTGGTTTTGCATTAACTCGTGCCTCTCTGTCCCCTGCAGATGAGAACAGTGAGAGTGAGAGTGACTCAGATGACAGGTTTAAAGGTAAGGGATCAGCCTTCAGCGACTTCTCATCAGAGCCTGTCACAGACCTTACCAATGTGCATTCTCCTGCACGCTGTCCATCGTCTATATTCTCTATGGTTTCCCAGCTCCATCACTGCACAGCTCCCAAAGCTCCAACTCAGGAGCATGATCATGGAAAGCAAGGACAAAACGAGCTGTGAAGATCTAACAAGGATTTGGCAACTGTGGCATATAATGAAGAGCAGGACCTTTGATGGATTGGCTTTGTCAGCCACCTCAGAGATGCTGATCTGTTCCAGACTGGCTACTGGGTGCAGGCTTAGAGGGATGAGATTGGATAAAGATGCTCCTTTCTTATCCATTGCTGCTCTCAGTGTTTACTGGTCGCTGCTGTTGGAGGCAAGGACCTGGGTGTGATCCAGCCTTGTGGTTCTCAGACTCTTTTATAAGTCTGCAGTCTCCAAATTGTAGGAATTCCATTATCAGCACCTGCACAAACTCTTCCTGAGCCAGGCCAGTAAATTAATCTCTCCTTTTCCTGAGTCCTGATACAGAAGGAGACCTATAAAAGAGTTGAAGACAGCAGCAACAGATTTCATTACTAAAAATTCATGGTATTGTTAGTAGGTGAGGGGTGAAAAAGACAAGAGTGTTATAAGATAAGGGGCGAGCATCCATGGCTCTCTACTGCAGATGTCACCTGCTTGCAGTACATGCAGCAAAACTTTTGGAAAACATTGTCTTAGGGAACCAGATCTGTGCCAGATAGGTGGTGGTAAGACCACCCAAAAGAGGCTTCATGTAACATTTTACAATGATGTGTGGAAAATGACTCCTTGCTCCTTTTTCTACCTGTACCCACCCAAAAGCACTTGCAGTTCTGTTTCACTTTGGGTCAGAAAATAGAAGGGTTGCCTGTTCTCACAGGCCATGAAAGAAGATAGACAGTGTCTGGCCCCTCTCTTGTTACTGGCAGGATGTTCTGATCTCCCTGGAAACTGGGAAGTTGTTCCCCCACTGCTGTGGAGCAGAGGATCTTCATCCTGATGTCACTCTAACCAACTCCCCTGGGTGACTTTGTGTTTACAGTGATGCTCTCAGGGCATTCTGAGCCAAGGACCCCCTTGTCACGTGTAGCATGACAGGACTCTTTGGGATCACCTCTAGCAAATGTCAGGCACTGGCCTGCAGTGTGGGACTGTGTCAAAGCAGGAGCAGGCAGCTGATTTCTGGGGATTTATCCTCCTTATCTGTGCAGTCACATCGAGACCCAAGTGCTTTATCAAAATAATTTTAAATTTTTCTGTTGAAGCAGATGTAGGAGGGCTGGTCATCAAGGGCTTCCCCTTAGTGTTTCTGACACCTAATTTCCCTGCCACAAGGGCCAAGCAGCCTTCTGGCAGCTGTAGGCAGTGGCAGAGCCTGAAGGGTTTGAGGTCTGCTGCTGACAGTTCCTTTGCCATTGCCCAGAGATCCTGGTGTGAAGAGTTGAAGGAAACTGCTTTTACTGAGTTGGTTTTGNTGTGCAGTCACATCGAGACCCAAGTGCTTTATCAAAATAATTTTAAATTTTTCTGTTGAAGCAGATGTAGGAGGGCTGGTCATCAAGGGCTTCCCCTTAGTGTTTCTGACACCTAATTTCCCTGCCACAAGGGCCAAGCAGCCTTCTGGCAGCTGTAGGCAGTGGCAGAGCCTGAAGGGTTTGAGGTCTGCTGCTGACAGTTCCTTTGCCATTGCCCAGAGATCCTGGTGTGAAGGGTTGAAGGAAACTGCTTTTACTGAGTTTGTTTTGGTTTTTTTTTTTTTGATCTACGAGAACTGGCGATGATGTCAATGACCAGTCTTCCACAGATATCAAGCAACAAGTCAATGGATCAAGGCTCATCTTCGCCTTGATGAGTGACCATGAATCTAAGATTGTCCCCCAATTGAATTAGCACTAATAAAGCAACCCACGGAAGGCAATTGGCACATCTTTCCTTTCCTTTCCTTTCCTTTCCTTTCCTTTCCTTTCCTTTCCTTTCCTTTCCTTTCCTTTCCTTTCCTTTCCTTTCCTTTCCTTTCCTTTCCGCGCCGCGCCGCGCCGCGCCGCGCCTTTCCTCTCCTCTCCTCTCCTCTCCTCTCCTCGCCTCTCCCCTCCTCGCCTACCGCGCCCCCTCNCGCTTCGCCTCGCCTCGCCTCTCCTCTCCTCGCCTCGCCTCACCTCGCCTTTCCCTTCCCTTCCTTTCCCTTCCCTCTCCTCGCCTCTCCTCGCCTCGCCTCGCCACGCCTTTCCTTTCCCTTCCTTTCCCTTCCCTCTCCTTCCATCTCTGCTCCTTTCCTTTCCACACCTTTCCACCCCTTTCCTTTCCGAACCTTTCCTCCCTGTCCCCCTTCCCTGGAGGTTATTTCATTGTTGTGTAGGGACAGGGCACAGGGCTGTTTTTCAGGGTAAGCCAGGCCCTGGAGGCCCCAGTACATTATAAACCCACACAAAGGTTTATCATCCAGGCTTAAGTGTGAAGGAAAGCCCAGCTTTTGGCAGGGTAACAGTTACGAGCTGCAAATTGTTTCAGTGACTGAGTGTTGCATCACTTCAGGACTTGGAAAGAGTTTTGATTTATGGGTGCAATTAGTGAAGGAGAGTACAGAAGGTTTGCTAGCTAGAAGATTTGCTTTTGAAAGGAGAACTTGGAATAACACTCTGGCAAGCAGAAAGTCCTTTGTGAATGGCTGTGGCTTGCACAAACAAATTACAGTCTCAGGTAATGATCTGTCTCTATGTTTTATTCCTTTTGTTTTCAATGCCAGCTCATACCCAGCGCCTGGTACACATCCAGTCCATGCTGAAGAGGGCTCCGAGCTATCGAACCCTGGAGCTGGAGCTGATTGAATGGCAGGAGCGGGAGTTATTTGAGTATTTTGTGGTGGTCTCCCTGAAAAAGAGGCCCTCTAAGAACACTTACCTCCCAGAAGTGACATACCAGTTTCCCAAGGTAAGAGAAAAATCCCTGTGTACAGTTCATTCTGAGATCAGCAAAGTGGATAAATGGAAAAGTGAATAGAAATCAAATTTTTGAGTGGAGCTTTCAGAATTGTCCCAAAGCAATCTGTTACAAAGCAAAGGGCATAGGGAAGGTAACTAAAAGCTTTCCCTGTTTTTAGATTTATCTTTTCCAGTGCTGAATTTAGCCTGATGGTGGATGCTTTAAAGACTGTTCAAATTCAGTTTCTAAATATTTCACTTTTAACTCATTTTGGCTATGTTAGGATTTGTTCCAAAACTTGCTGAAGTCAATGGAAAGACTTTTGCTGATCTCTGGCATTTCTCGTGCTTTTGCAGCAGAAAGGTGTTTGAGTTAGGGCTGTGTTTTAAGTGGCCCTTATGCAAAAAGGGAGTTTCAGACAATTAAAAAAAAATGCAAGACCCCAGCAGTGATTATTTTGTATGAGCCTGTCCTGGAGTCATGGCAAGCACAAATGCAGGACAATCAGGCTCTCAGAGCTCAGCAGTGACCCTGCCCTCGAGCAGAGCTGGGAGGGGACACTCAGGGACTGACTGAGCCTGGCTTCCTCCTCCCCCGCAGCTGGAGAGACCGACCAAGCAGATGCGGGAAGCGGAGGAGCGCCTCAAGGCCATCCCACAGTTCTGCTTCCCCGATGCCAAGGACTGGCTCCCTGTCTCTGAGTACAACAGGTGAGTGCTGCAGAGCTCCTCTGCATGCTGCACTGCTGCTGGAGTGATGCTGGAGTGATACTGGAATGATGCTGGAGTGATACTGGAATGATGCTGCAGTGATGCTGGAGTGATGCTGGAGTGATGCTGCAGTGATGCTGCAGTGATGCTGGAGTGATGCTGCAGTGATGCTGCACTGATGCTGGAGTGATGCTGCAGTGATGCTGCAGTGATGCTGCAGTGATGCTGGAGTGATGCTGCAGTGATGCTGGAGTGATGCTGCAGTGATGCTGGAGTGATGCTGCAGTGATGCTGTAGTGATGCTGGTGTGATGCTGGAGTGATGCTGCAGTGATGCTGCAGTGATGCTGCAGTGATGCTGCAGTGATGCTGCAGTGATGCTGCAGTGATGCTGCAGTGATGCTGGAGTGATGCTGCAGTGATGCTGCAGTGATGCTGCAGTGATGCTGGAGTGATGCTGCAGTGATGCTGCAGTGCACTGGAGCAGCCACAGCCTCGCCAATGCCCAATTAAGGAAGCAGCAGTTGGAGCCTTGGCCACTTTGTGATCAAGCAGCTGGATTTAATTTTTCTTTGTTTTGAAGCTCTGTGTTCTTTTCCTTCCCTGTTCTGCCTGCCTGCAGGCCTGCGTGGCTGAGGGGAAGAGGCTGGAAGGTTCCTCTGAGTGCTGAACTCAAAAGCATAAATGGAAGTATTTAAAATAAATCTTAAAAAGGATGGGCCCTGCCCACCTCCTCCCAGGTCATTCACCTCAGTGTGCTTGTGTAACATGGCAGGACACCTCTTTGGTTCAAAATATTGCTGAGAACTTTCTTGGAGCTGTGCCCTGTCTCAGCAGAGGAGCCCTCTCTTCCTTGCATTGGACATGAATGACTTCAGGAGAGGGGCAAGGAAAAGGAGAGCCAGGCCTGCATTTTCTTTTTCATTCTGAGTGACCTCAAAAATATGAATAATTTTTTCCCCCTGCATTGATATGTGAGAAGCTGTTGATCCAAAGGTGTAGAATAACAGGATAGGCAGAAAGGATGGAATCATGGAATGATTTGGGTTGGAGGGACCTTCAAAGGCCACCTAGCCCAACCTTTCTGCCATGAGCAGGGACATCTTCAACTAAATGAGGTTGCTCAGAGCCCTGTGCAGCTTGACTTTGAATGCTTCCAGGGATGGGGCATCCACCCCCTCTCTGAGCAACCCATCCAGTGTCTTACCACCCTCATTGTAAAATATTTCTTCCTTCTATCTAGTCTGAATCTAGCCAGTTTGAGTTTGAAACCATTACCCCTTGTCCTGTTGCTACAGACCCTACTAAAAAGTCTGTTCCCATCTTTCTTAGAAGCCCCTTTTATGTATTGAAAGGCCAGCATCAGGTCTCCCCAGAGACAGCTGTAATTATACAAACCCTGGCATTTCAGCACAAGGAAGTGTTTTATAAAATGCCATTTAAAACTTGCAAAGCAGTCAGGAATGTTTCACAGCCCAGGCACAAATTCACAGACCCATGCCTTTACCTGTGCTGTAAATACAGCCTTAAACTGCTGTTTTACTGCTCTGTCACAAATGGTATTTATTCTAGGCAGAGACAAAATGAGCTGGATTTTGTGTTGTTTCTGGATTGGAAAATGATTTCTCTACTGTCAGTGAATATCTAAGGTTCTCCCTTTAAGAGCAAAGCTCAGTCCAAAGACAGGATTGAAGGAACACTGGAATACTGCCCTCAAAATCTGTTTTTTCTGCAGTCACTGACACTCAGCCCCCATCTCTTCTGCTAAGACAGCTGGCTTGTCCTTAACCACACTGCTGACAGAACTTTTCCAGAGAATGTCCCAATGATGGGTAGAATCTCTCACTGGATGAGGCAGTGTCCCCTCCTGAGGGATCTGCCTCGTGGCCATGCTGTGGTTCTGATATAAACTCTGGGAATTCACTTTTTTCTAGTGAGACTTTCTCTTTCATGCTGACTGGGGAGGATGGGAGCCGCCGCTTCGGCTACTGCAGGAGGCTCTTGGTGAGTAAAACACCTTCATCTCAAAGGGCAGAGTTCTCTCAAAAAGGATCTCAAAACTGCAGCCTGAACTGAGGGTGTCTCTCATGGATTCTAAAGGGAGCAGGGTTTTCTCAGTGTGAAATGTGGAAATGTATGGAGGTCAAGTAAAGTAAGAATTTGTAATGGCTGTTTCAATCAGACAGTTCCCACGGCTTGTAGTGAATTTCTGAGAGTGTGGAAAGCTTCTTGTGTAAGCACTACTTCATAAATTCTTTATGTTATGTACTTTCAAGCAGTATCAGAAACACCACAGCACTGGAAAGAAAGGCAGAGCTGGTATTTCTAAACATTTGTGAGCAGTGTTTATCTCTTGGGCAGCTGCTCGCATCTCAAAGGGCTCTGCCAGCACTCTCATCAGCCTGCAGCTCAGGGCCATGCAGCAGCCTGGTGCCAGCAGTGGGAAATCTCGTTTCTCACACAATTTTCAGTCCTCATGACCAGTGGTGAAGTGAGGAGCCTACAGACAGTTGCCTTATCACCTGGAAAGCCCCTGGCCCCTTGATAAACTGAGAGCAGGGCAGTGTGTGTGTGTCAGAGGGAGGAATCTGCACAGAGGCTTGCAGGGGAGGGGGAGCACAGTGCAAGCAGGGATTCTGCTGTCTGTCCTGCACACCCAGAGGGGTGGCAGCACAGCAGAAAGCAGCTGGTTGGCCCTGCTCTGGCCTTGCACCTCTGGGACAGGTTTGGAGCTGTTTGTGGGGAGCCATGGCTCCTGTCCTGCTCTCAGCACTGGCTTGGGGAGCTGATGTGGATATTGGATGCTGCAGGAGTTTCTGGCTGACTCTGTGCCAAATGAACATCTACAGCAGTTTGTAAATAGGTCCCACCTCTCTAAGAGCAAGGGACACTGGCACCTTCCCTTCCCTTCCCTTCCCTTTCTGGCATGACACCCCACCTTTCTGGGCAGGCAATAGCTGCCTTCAGGGGCTTCCAGCAGAGCAAATCCCTGTCTCTGGAGCAGCCCCCTCCATCCTGCACTGCTGCCTGTGCCTGACCCTGCTGTCCCCTGCTCTCTGGCCCTGGAGCAGCCCCCTCCATCCTGCACTGCTGCCTGTGCCTGACCCTGCTGTCCCCTGCTCTCTGGCCCTGGAGCAGCCCCCTCCATCCTGCACTTCTGTCCCCTGCTCCCTGTCCAGGGCAGAGCCCCTGGCGTGCAGACAGCAGTTGCTCTGCCTGGGAGGTGTTTGCTGCCTGTGCTTCCTCTATTTGTAACAATTTTCATTAAACTAACATAACACAAACCTTGTTCATCAGCTCTGGGGGTGGTGTTTGCCATAGGTAGCAGTACAGGGACTCACTCTGTATAAAACAAGGTTGGTGTGTGGGCTGGAAATGTCACTGAAGGCTTGTGTTGCAGGAAATCCAGGGGGTAACTCAGGGATGAACAAGGAAAGCACCTAGAAGTCATCCTTCTGTTGTAAATAAGCACAACAAGATGTAGGACAGCACTAAAATTCAATTTTTTAAATGAACTGTCATTTAAAAGGATATTTATAAGGTATATTTAGAAAATAAAACAACAAGACCTCAGAAAATGTTGGTTAGAATAAACTGTGGAATGTTTTCACTCTACCAGGTAAAGGTGGTTTAAGACTTATCTCTCTGAGAATGCTTTTGTGAAATGCCAAATGGTTGGTCCTGGACCATGCTGAGACTGAAATAACCAGTGACAATAAAAGAGATTTATACAAGAATGTTGAATCAGTTTGTCAATGAAACGTTAACGTAGACTTTTTTAAAGCTTAGTGAAATTCACCCTATGTTAAGGACAACATAAAAATAGAACACTGACTTTCAGCTGGTGCAAAAGATGGCTGAGCATTTTCGGAAATACCAGGAACAGAATTAAATCAGTAGTGCACACTTTTATATAATGGTGTTTTGAGACAGTGTAGGAGATTTTTATCGTGCATTGGCTGAGGCAAAAATCAATCAAATAGCAAAAAGAAAAAGGGAAAATAAGTAATTTTAAAGCAGATCTGCTGCTGCCACTTTGGGTGATCACTTAATTCAGGTTGTTTGATCTGGATTCCAAATCCCGGCATAGAGAAGCTGAAATTTCTCATCCCACTGGTACAGGCTCCCCAGCCAGGGAAAGGAAGGAGTCATGCCAGTGCTGTACTTCCCCCACTTTGCCCTTCTGAGAGCAAAACTGGGCCTTAGAAAGAGAGGGGATTTTGGGAGCTGCAGGGAAACATCTCAGCATTTCCTCTACCTGTGGAAAAGGCAAAAGTAGCAGAGATCTTTTATTTGGGTGCTGCAACCTCCTCCTGTCCTGTTGGGAGAAAGGTGGGACCTGGGTGGTTTCCTGAAGTGCCTTTTCTGTGGGGTTTGGCTGTGCTCACAAAGTGTAACAATTTTATGTCCCTGCAAGTGTTGGTGTGTGCTGGAACAAGCTCACTGGTGTATGCCTCAGTGTGATGTATCTGGTTCCAGATATGTGCATGCTTTCTAATTTCATATATGCAAACACAGATTTTTGTACAGGCAGCAAGGAGCAGGTAAATGCTGCAGGCATCCTTTATAAACCAGCACCAGATTTTTGTGTTTGGGGGTCCAATTTCCTGGAAATTTATGCCAGGGTGACTCTGATGTCCAGGAGGGCACAGCATCTCCTTAAATCAGTCCCATTCCTGACCTGCAAGTTCAAATGCAATGACCATAATTTGGGAACTACATGCAGTTTTTTAGCAGACATTATGTAAGAGAAAGGCAAGGCCACACTGTAACACAGAACCATGAAACCCCCCTAAAATTCCTACAAACTGCTCCACTTCCAGCCAAGCCAACTGCTGGGATGCTAATTCCTTAAAAAATGTTCCCCAGCTGTCCTGGGGAGGGATGCTCTTGTAATCCCCAGTAAGAGGTGTCTCTCACCTTCTGGTGCCTTTGGCAGCCAAAACTCCCTGGCTGGCTGGGCCAGGCAGGCTGATCCTGTGGGGATGGCTGGCTGCTCTTCTGCAGATTCCTGCCTTTGGGAAACAATTGTGTTCTGTCAGCCTTGCTGTCCTTTGGTGTGTTGGGATGTGAACAAACTGTTCCACATTTTGGCCTTTAGATCTCAGATTCTTCCAGACCTTTCCTGGGGTCCGTGTGCCAAAACCACCTCAAGGGATACAGTGACAATTAAGTTTTGTTTGTTCTGCAAATCCTGTACAGTATCCCCTTTAAATGTATTTCTGTTGTTTTGTTTCATTTTGGAACAGGATTAGGATGGAATGTAACCTATTGTCCCACAGCAGACAATCTGCATTTCCATAGATAGCATGAAGTTTTCCAGTTACATCTTGATACCTCCAAGGCAATCCTGCATCAGCTTTCCTAGTGAGTGCATGTGTCAGCAGCAGAGATGATTTGGGCACCCTTGCAGGGACTGTTCCATCCTACTCCTTTCTTCCCTCTCACATAAAATTGGACCCTCCACCACTTTTCTGAGCCAAGACAAGCCAGCCCCATGGAGGAGCAGATGCCTGAATGTGAAGTGTGTACCTGAAAGCATGGAAAGCATTTGCTGGGGGCAGGAGAAGGGAATTGGTTACACGGTGAAAGCAACTTTTGTAGGATGCAGACTGTTTATGGAGCTCAAAAAACTCATTGGAAAACCTTTTCTTCTTCTTGCCCTCTTCCTTCCCTCCTTCCCCAAGCTCTTTGACAGCCCTGGGTTACACTGGGTGCTCTGGCACCCAAAGTTCATGTTTCACATAACAAGAAGTCTTTTAGAAGAGCTGTTGGATTTACAACACCCACAGTTTTCTGATGGTCAGAATTTGGATTGGCCCTAACAAGGAATCAAGAGCCTTCACAGGAACTGGCTTGTGCCTGACTATTCATTTCAGCCTCCCAGTTCCCAATTCCAGTGTTGGAATTGCTCTGATTCCTGGCACCACTGAGAAATATCTCTGTTTCTGGATATGCTGGCTGGTGCATGTGCTGGGCAAAGGCCACTTCCCTCACACAGCTCAGTGCTATGGCAGACTGGGAGATCTCTGAAGGCTTCACAGAATCCAAGCACATGGAAATGGAGGTGGGATTTGAAAGAGAAAAATGGCAGGCTTGGTTTTTGGAGCAAAAGCCTCTTGTTTCTCCTGCCAAAGATTTTGGAGTGGGCTTTAGTCAGTAAAATTCAGATTAAACTCACAGTAAAAAAGATTATCCTGAGCCATGTGTGGACCAGCCCAGATGCAGAGCTTGTCTTCTCCATCTCAGCCCAGTTCTTGTCAGTTTATGTTCATCATTTTGGGGAACTGTCTTGTTATCATCAAAACTCATTAGCATTTTCATTTCATGACACTGGACTAAGGCTGAAAATATCCTGGGCTCCACGGAAACAAATTGAAAGCAAACCAAACCCAAAGCATCATCCCCTGCATCTCTGTTCTTTCAGGAGCAGTGCAGTGCACCAAGGCAGAGTCACTCGGGTGCCTCTCAGCTGCACTGTTCAGCATTTTGCTTTCCTGATCTGGACCTATTCTTTGTGTGCAAGCCTGAGCCCTGGGTGGAGAACATGACTCCAGGAGTGTGTAGAGCACAGCCTGCAGCTTGGGAGAGCTCCCTTTTGGGAAGAGAGGAGGTTACACTGGTGCTGATGGGCAGACCCAGGGCCTGGGTCTCCCCTGGTGACCAGAGAGGAGTCCAAGCAGGAGTGCCATGGCCCACAGGATGTTCTGTCCTGGAAAGAAGCTAACTGAAGCACAGTGGGTGTCTTAGTTCTATCTGTGAGGTGTAAACTGATGGCTGAGAGGGGAGGTTATGTGAAGGGTTGCCAGCTTTATAAAATTGAGAAGTTCTGCCCCTCAGAATGGATCTTGCTCGCTGCTCTTACAGCTGATGTGGGAGCATCTGTGAGGCTGTGCTGCTTGCAGGGAAAGGTCTCAGAAATAACAGGGAAGGATGTCCCACACAGTGAGGGCAGAGAGGGAAGGATCCCAGCTCCCATGTAGCCTTTCAAACATTTGAAAGCAGTGATATTTCATAAAGGAGAAACTTGGAGCAAGCGCTGAGCAGTGATTGTTTCTGGTCTTATGGATGACCCAGGAATGTGCTGTTTTTACTGGCACTCAGTGAGACAGCTCTTGGCTGGGAGCTGTCCAAGGCTCCTGGCATGGCCTCAGCATTCCTGCAGATTTGACACAATGATTTTAACCAAAATCCCACATGCTTGATATAATCACTCAGTGCCTTTCGAAAGGATTTTATACCTAATATGGACAAAAAAGGGCTCTTCTTTTTCAGAGATGTGACGTGTAGTGAGCAGGTTTGGATCCAGAAATAGACTCATCTGTGTTCACTTAGCTTTGGTATTTTTTGTGGTCTTCATTATAACAGGCAGGCACCTGCTGCCTGTCCAAGTCTAGAGTGCAATATTCAGGTTTAAAAAGCACAGCTACCCCTCAGATTCTCTCGATTGTCATCTCTGTGGCATGTGAATTTCAAACACTCCTCGGGGAAGTTGATCACTGTAGCAGCAGAGTCTAACAAAGATAAGTGGAACAGGCAGGGGAGCAGAGTCCAGTGAGCTCAGGAAGTTCCATGTGCTTCTCAGGACAAATCTTACACAGGATGGTTATAGGGGATGGTCTGTACAGTTTGTCTTGGCTGAGGGGTAAGAGGGACGTGTATCATTGATTCATCCTTGCCACTGTTTAAGTTCTGTGAGTTTCATGTTTATCATGGGTTGCTCTGAGGAAGTTCATGATTTACTCACACAGCTTGCCTTTGTTTGGGCTGTGAGCTCTCTTTCTGTAGGCTGAGCTCTCTTTGAACACCATGGAGTGAGGGAGTGGGGACCCAAAGCCATCATGGGCTCCCTCAGGGTGGCCCCACTGCTCAGCTGCAGCAGGAGCAGGGACAGAGATGCAGAGCAGGAGTTACAGCCCTGGCTCCTTGAGCTTTTATGGCACTGAGCTGGAGAGATGTTGGGACACATCCCCAGCATGCTGTGATTTCCAGAAAGGACAAGCTCTATCTGCACTTCTCAGCAGCAGAAATATGATGCTTTTCCAAGAGCAACTATTTGCTGGAGAGGCAGAGAGTGAGAGATGTCACTTGATGGCCAACTGTGTGGTCAGAGAGAGAAGTGCATTTCCTCATGAATGTGTAATTCCCATCTCCTGTTTGCTGTTATCAGCCCAATGGAAAAGGCCCACGCCTACCTGAGGTTTACTGTGTCATCAGCCGCCTGGGGTGCTTTGACTTGTTCTCCAAGGTAAGGAGATACTTTTAAATATTGCTTTTTAATTTGATTGTTTACAGAGACACATCCACAGTGATGAACTGGACTGGAAGAATTCCTTCCTTTGCTGGGAGATAACTGTTTAACAGTTGCTGTTTTGGATATTCCATCCCTATTATTTGGTTCATCAAAGAATGTCTTATTCCTTCTGTGACTGAGGCAGAAATTGATTCAGAAACCATCTGGGTGTCTGTCTGATCTGGCTGACTGCAGCTTTTTCCACTGTTTTCTACAGCCCTTCTGTGCTGAACTGTAATTCTTGGCATCCACAGTTTGGATGATGGGCCAGTACCACTTTTACTCCAACACCCTGAGGAATGATGAGGCTGAGAAAAAAGATTATTTGATGTGTGAATTCTATACTCTCAATACTAGTGATATTTTTTTTTTCACCCTAGGAGTTTAGGATAAAGCACAGATGATCTTTTAATTGGCCCAATTTTAACTGATTATGTTTTAATTTGCCAGAGACTTTCACTTCAGACATGGGAAATCTCTCAGAACTTTCACAGATTTTAACTGGTTCATTTTCACAGGAATAAAGTTGAAAAGAACATGTAAGTCATTGATGTTAATAAAAATCACAGCATTTATATTGTTCATATGGTCTAATATTCATACAGAATATTATCTTTAAAGCAGGTTTCAAGCTTTTCTAGATAAAGCTTGGTTTAAGACAAGCCTTGTGTGAAGAACAGCAGTTAGGGTTGCAATAGTTAATTGCAATTTTGCTTTGACGTCTTTCCTAAAGCTCTGAAATCAAGGGTTTATAACAGTGTCTCTTAGACATAAAATGTATCCAAACACAGATATCTGTGAGTGGAATGGAATGCATTGTTCTGGGAGGATCACCCAGATCACCACACTTGTGGTGGGGACAGATCTCCTGAGGCTCTTTGTTTGCCATTATGTTTTTATCTAATTCTGATAGTGCTCTCTTTTTCAAAGGAAGACTTGAGAGAAGGCAAAAAAAATAAATGAAGTATCTTCCTTACAAGCAAGTATCACTGCAGCTGAGGGATAAGGTCAGACATCTGGCCCTCAACACAATGAATAGCTGTCTCTGAAAGACCATGGGATATTAAATCTTGGATATTATTTATCACAAAAACAAAAAGATTCCTCTGGTTTAAAATGTTTATCATCCTATTTATGATAAGTTGCATTAATTTTGTCTTCCACAAAGCCTTTCATGCTCACTCACTGTTGTAATACCTATTGCTGAGACAGACTTGAGAACCACAGATATCTTAATTTCCAGCCAGCTCATTTGGTCATGGTTCCAACAGATGTTTCTGACCATTTTATCTCCTGGGATCTCTCTTCAACTTTCATTTGGTTTAAATGCTCCTTCTATTTGTGTTGTGGAGGTCCTTGGGGCAGGCACATGACACACACATGACCCCTACCCCAGCACCAAAAAGCACCAAAGAGTGGCTGCAGGAGCACAGCTGAGTGCTGGCAATGTGCAGGAGCACCAGGGCACCTGGGGCACAGCCCTGCTGCTTTGCTGCTTCCCTTTTGGGCAGCTGCTTTGGTTTGCTGAGGATGGCTGTGCTGCAGATTACACCAGGAGTGAAATCCATGTCCTCATTTATGGTTTTCTGCCACTTCCAGGGGCTAGAATGTGAGTTATGTGCACAGGGGCAGCTTTGCTTTAGTTGAGCCTTCACTGTGCCACAGGGAGAAAGGGGAAATATGCACCAGGGAATGCCTCTGCTGGCATTTGGTGTCACCAGCTCTCCTTACAGGTCACCAGCTTGTGCTTAAGTGCCTTTTAATGTTCTGCTCCAGTGAAAATCATTTCCAAGAGAAACAAGAGAAAATGCCTGGCTTGGGCCCACTAACTCTTGTCTGGCCTTTTGCTCTGGAGTGCTGGGTAAAAGATCACCATTGCAGGTCAAGCCACTGCTTTGAACCTTGCTTTCTGTCTGCTTTAGCTTTATCATCTATATGCTCTGTCTAATGTGGGAAAACTGAGCTGTGACCTAATTTATGCTGCCCCATGTGACCAAAGAGAGAAGAAAATAAGTTTCCTCTGTCTTTAAGGAGTTCCATCTGCTTATTTCAGGACTGGATTGCCTGCTGTGCCTCATGTCCAAGAGAAAATGCCCTTAATGCAGGCACCAGTGTGAGCAGCTGGGTGTGCTTTGGGGGCTGCTTGTGGTCTCCAGCTCAGCACAGACTGACCTGGCAGCCACTGCTGGGACCCTCTCAGGGCTCTCTCCTGCTCTCAGTGTGGCAGCATTGCTTTCTTTGCTCCTCTGGCTTTTTTCTGCCCTCTCACTTGAAATGGAAGAGATGCCCAGAGCAGAAGAAAGTTTTTCTTTGATACAGATTTCAAGCTGTACCACTGAGATATGATGCTGATCTGGGCTGTGATAATGGGAGCTGTCTTCATCTTTCTCTCCTCCAGCACACCCTGTTGTTCAGGCATGATCCCAACAATATTTACATCCCTTTAGTCATGCTGAGTCTTCTTCCTCTTTTCCAGATTCCTTAATTCTTCCTTGCCTCTGTGTCAATTACATTCACAAACAGGCTTCATTTTGTAACCAGAAAACATGGATTGATGGTAATGAAGAAATACATGGCAGAGGAGATCTAAACTCAGATCTGCCATGTGTTTAAGCACACGTGGGTCAAAGGATGCTTCAAAAGTCCATGTGATGCTGACATGTTTTGTCTCTCTCTCATGTCTTACTAATGAACCAGATCCTGGATGAGGTTGAAAGGAGAAGGGGAATATCTGCTGCCCTGGTTTATCCATTTATGAGAAGTCTGATGGAATCTCCTTTTCCTGCACCTGGAAAGACAATCAAAGTCAAAACCTTCCTGCCTGGAGCTGGGAACGAGGTAAAAAGCAACTGCAAACATTACAAGTCAAAGCCTTCCCCTTTACCACTCCAGTATCAAAACAGCAAAAGCAAAACAGGAGGAGACAAACAGATCCTGCAGGGATGTGGGGTGGCACTCCCTCCAAATGAGCAGAGCAGGAGCTGCACCACTGGGGATATGCTAATGCTAGTCCCCACTGATGATTACAAGCCAATTTATGGTTATGTATTTATTATGTTTGTTAATTAAGTTGTGGGTAAGAAAAACACACAACACAAATGTCTCTGTGCAGTTCAGAGACTGCAGCACTGCTGGGCTTTATCTCAGTGATAACAGGCAAGAGTGAGTTTCCCATGCTGGCTGTACCTGAGCACCTCAGCAGCTGCTTGTTATTTCAAACCTCACTGCTGCTGCTCCTGGCCTTGGTGGGAGTCACCAGCAGCATTTTAATGGCTCTCTTTGGTAATAAATACCTTTAAACTGGCTCTCAAAGGAGAGCATGTCAGGTAAAACTTTTGTGTGTGTGTGCACACATATAACAGATATAATTTCTTTTTATTCCTGACTCAAGCAGCTGGAAGCCTACATTAGATAACATGTGCCTTACTGGGAAATGGCAACATTGATTAAAAGGCTTTTGCAATTGGGGCTGGCCAGGTATTCACTGTGTCAAATTCTGTTCTCTGCATGCCCCTATGGAAGAATACAGCAGCTCCACTCAGATGGGCAAAGGACATAGAGGGGATCCTGTAGGGAAGATAGGAATAGAATTTGTCCCAGTTAGTGAGAGCAGAGAGAAAAGACTCCCCTTTATGGTTATTCAGTTAGTTTTACAGTGCTTTTGTTGTTTTTGCATTGAATCATATTTTCTCTGAATGTAATGCCACTGGCTTCAATGGAGTGGGCCTGTAATGTATGGAATAAGCTGGTGTGAAATGTAAAATGCTCCTTGTATAAGTGACTTGAAGGATTTTAAAGTCACCTGCATTTTCTTCTGGAGAGGCAATGTCTGAAAGGGTGATTGGCTTAACAGGGGAAAGCTCTGACAGTGCTTTTTCTGTGTGAATGTGTCTGGGAGCCATGGATCTGCAACTCCTCTATCCTCTGCTCAAGCTTCTGAACTCTCCCAGAGAAAAACATTGAGATAATTCCAGCAAACAAACAACTCTCTTCTGGCTGAGCTCTGCTCCCTGTTGTGCTAGTACAAACTCGTTATTTCAGTGGAATGCACTGGCTTAATTAGGAACAGAATCTCATCCTTCCATTGTGGCTCCTCTTGCCTAAACAAAGATGGTGATTAATTGGGAAGCAGACAGTAGATTTCTTTGTGATGAGCAGGCTGAGGCAGCAGGCTTTGCCAGGCAGCACAAAACATCCCTGGTATTTGTAAAAGCTGCCCTAACTTGCATTGCCTCCTACCCTGCAGCAAGATTTTCCTGTTGGAAGGTTTGCAGCAGAATCAGCTCCTCGTGATTTGGCACAAATGCGTGATTTGAACTGGCAGTCCCCGTGCTGAGGAATGGCACTGGGCACCTTTGCTGGTTGTGAGGAAGAGTCAGGCAGCATTTCCAGGGAGCCAGTCCTGGTACAGTCACTCCACAGTTTGTTTCTTGCTGCTCTTTGGGGCAGCAGCTGAGTGATGGGTGTCTCTACATCATCATGTTCCTGTATTTCAGGCTTAAAAAATCAAATCTATGCACAGATACAGTTCTAAGAGTGGCTTTCTTTTCACAGTTGTGTGTTACTGATCACAAACAATACACAACTAAACTGATATGAACTTACTTTGTTTACAGTATCCTGTGATCTTGAGCATATCCTTTAAACAGCTTTTGTGAGGAATTTTGCAAGGGCCACTCCAGTCTAAACCTGATCCAGTCTGCTTGTGAAATGTGGTGTCATGTGCATGGAAACATAAGAGTAGTCTAAAGCAATAAAGTGATGGGAATTTTGGGACATATGAAAAGAAGAAGATGCATAGATGTTCCTGTTAGTTTATCTTCAGAGATTTCAGCACAGCTTCAAGTTGGGCAATGTTTTCCCTTTCCCTTCTGTTTCCTCTAGTTCCTCAATAGTCCATCATTTGCTGTCTTGTGCTTCATATTTTTCTCCTTCTGCTACTCTCTTCTTCACGTTATTTTTCCCTCTTCTTTTTTCTGTCCTCTGCCTTCAACTTCCACATCTGAACATGTCAATTGCAGAATAAAAGGAAGATATAATACAGGAATCAAGGAAAAGGCATTTGAGAAAAGCAAGGAGAGGGCCTGAGGTCATGGATGAAGTATGAAAATTAGACTGTAAAGGGATGTCACAACTCACCATCTAAGACCTTGACTCCCCAGTTAAGTATATATATATATATATATGTATGTATCTTTATATGAAAAGAGAAAGGTTTTAAACATTTTCTAGTGAAGTACACATCACAGAAGAGTGGAAATGAAGTAAATGGGGTTTAAAGTCTTCCTGGCCTTTTAGTTGAGTCCCAGGCTCCTATCTAGATGTTAATGTGAATTGTTAGCCAAGCTTAGAACCCAATTTCCCTTGATTTTATGGCTCCTTTAACCCTGTAAGCTCCCAGCTCCAGTGTTTGACTGTTACTTGCCTCATCCTCTCAACTCAGCCAAGCTTTACATCTCTGGCAGAACGTTTGGAAGGGAGAATGCTGCTTCCTTTGGAGGTGACAGCAGGCAGTGCACACAGCTGTGTTCTGGGAAGAATGGCATGGCAGGGATTGTGCGCTTTTCCAGAGCGCTGTGCCTGTAGCCTCACTTTGCACGGGGGGCTGCGGTTCATTCTGCCCCCTCAGCGGGCGGGCAGGGGCAGTGCTGGAGGGCTGAGGGCTCCCAGGCACTGCCAGGCTGGCCCGGTGGCCCTGACTGCTGTGTTTGGGGGTGTGCCCAGGTGATCGAGCTGCGCCGGCCCATGGACTCGCGCCTGGAGCACGTGGACTTCGAGTGCCTGTTCGGGTGCCTGAGCGTGCGGCAGATCATCCGCATCTTCGCCTCGCTGCTGCTCGAGCGCCGCGTCGTCTTCGTGGCTGACAAGCTCAGGTACGTGCTGCGGGCTTACACTGCTGCCTCCGCCTGCAGAGGGCTGGGGGGAATGCACAGAATGGGTTTCAGATCCTCTCGCTGCAGGATTTAAATGTTCTTTTACAGCCATGGAAGTTCTGTCTTGCCCGTCTGTAAAACGCTGATACCAATTCTGCTTCACAGTCAGCACAGCATTTTGAAGCATTGTGGTGCCAGCAATGTTTCTTTTCAGGTGTTGGGCACAGGCCACTCATAGTGAATAGCAGAAGTTGTCACTGAGGTGCTTCACCTCATGCTCATGCAGTGCAGCCAGGCAGGGAAGTGAGGTGCTGGGAGCTCCCCTGGTCTGCAGTGCTGACACTTTAATTTGGGGCTGTGTTTCAATTCCTGCCCTACCAAACCCATCCAGTGGGAGTGTGAAACTGCTATCACAGTCCTATCCAATTATTCAGGATATTTTTCCTAAAATATGGCATGAAAACATTTCCTTTTGGAAGCTTCATCTGCTAGAACCTTTCAACACACCTTTTGCTTCCCCTTTGATTGCAACCTCTTGTCTTGGTTCCTCTGGAGCATGAGCTTGGTTCTTCTGGAGTGAGAGTAACAGGCCACAACTCCACACAGCCTTTCCCAAGGAAATGGAAGCTCTGTGCAAGCTGCACCCCTGCCCCTCAGCAAAGAAACATCCTATTTTTCAGATGCTTGTGTAATCCACACAGAAAAGTGTGGGCAATGTAAAGAAGATTTTCATTTCTGTGGCATGATGCATAATAAAAAATGGCAAATAAAAAGAAAGCCTGTCATTTATTAGACTCAGGAACATCCAACATCTTTTAAAAGGACACCAGAGACTGCATGGGAGGTTAAAAACACAGATGGATCTACCCAAACAAACTCTGTTAAACACTTTATCAGTCCCGACCTCCTCTGAATGACCGCCAGAAATAATAGCTGCACTTAGTGGCCGCCAGTGTATATAATAGCAAAAATACTTTGCATAGTAAAAGCTTTACAACCTTTAGGGGAGAATTTCTTAAAGCTGCAGACCCTTCTCAGGTTATAAAATTACTTTCTTAGCAGTCTTTTTTGTGTCTAGAATAACAGGAACATTTTATTTCATCTCTTCTCTTGTCAGTAAGCCTTGGTTTGAATGACCATTTGGGATGGCTTAATTTCCCATAAACCCATGGTGGGAATTGTCTAACTGGTCCAGGGTTTCTGCAGGACTTCAGAAGATACATGAATCACACTGGAATATTGGGGAAGGTAGCTTTGGAAATACTGTTGGTGCATTCCTTCTGACTTTTCCTACAGCATGTTTCTTCACCTCATTCTGTCTGTTTCTGTTTCACCATTCCTCCAGTACTCACAGGTCTGGCTGTAACTCAGTCTGACACAGATCTGCATTCCTTCCAGTGGCACAGGGATCTGGGTGGGAGCTCACAGACATGGTGCAGCAAAAGTGAGGGCCCTGCTGTGCTGCTGCCAGCTGCTGCTCTGCTCTGCAGTTCCCAGTGGCTCCTCTGTAGTGTTCTGTGGACCACGGGCACAGCCCTGCAGGGATGGCTGGCTGTGGAAGAGATCCTCAGCCATTCCCTGCAGCATTTCCCTGGGACTGCTGGCCTGGCCACTGTCATGTAATGCCCTGGGCACTGTGCAGAGAAAATCAGCAATTAAACCTCCTTTGACAGGCTCAGGGAAGCTTGGCATGGAAAACAGTCGTGTTGCTGCTACTGAGGGCTTGTGGTAAGCCAGGACTTCATCAGGCAGCCAGGGCTTGGCACACATTGCAGCCCTGGCTGGAGGTTCAGGCTTGCCTGTGCAATTACCTTTCTCTTGGTAGCTGCCTAAACCCACAGGCCTTGGAGCAGGGAATGAGAGCTCTGCTCACAGGGAGCTCTGCTCACCCTTCTGGCACACAGAAATAGGGCACCAGCACCAACAGGAACCAGAAATCCCTTTTGGTAAACACATATCCCAGCACTGTGCTCTCCTGCAGAAACTGCTCCACAGTGAGCTGTGGTTTCTGTGTGGAACAGGGGCCATAACACAGGAGAAGAGAGGATCCAGATGGATCCCAGAGGCTTGGGAGGTTTTGTGGTTGTTCTTGTAGGGAGGGACAGAACCTGTCTCACAAAAATGGCTCATGTTCATATGCTTCACTACATCCACATGCACCCTTTATTGGATGTATACACTTGGTTTCATTTGATAAGAGGATGACAAAATCTGATGTGGTTCTGCATGCAGACTTGTGGATCTTGAGCTATCCTGAACCCTCTGACCTGCTGGAAACACAGCACCTTTTTCTTCTCTTGTGTCTGGGATCCCAAACACTTCCTGCTCTGTGTGTGCACAGCTCTGCTCCATGCAGTGTGGTCCCTCTCAGTGTGGGGATCCAGGAGGCTGTGTAAACCAGAAACTAATAATGACTCCTGGAGAAAGTGACAGTGGATTTAAATTCAATACTTACTGAGATTTTCATGGTTTAAATGGGGATGAAGTCTAAAATGAAACACTCTGGCTTTGAGCTAGTAACTGTCTGTCTTGGAACCTTTGCCTTGTCTGACATGAGTTTTGTTTATGGGCATCCTGGCTGAAAATGGAGTTTACCAGTAATATGGAAACAAAAAAAAAAAAAAAAAAAAAAAAAAAAAAAAACCAAACAAAACAAAAAAAAAAGAATTTAAATGTCTTACAGGTCCACTCTGTGCCCAAAGAATGAGAGCAGGAAATTAAAATGATTTTACAAGGATTTGATTTCTGCATGTACCCAAAAACTAGCTTAGCAATAAATGATGTTGAGGTTTAGGCTTTAAACAATGAGATGCACTGGGCTTTTGTGGCTGCCTGTTTCACAGGGCTCCCAGCTATAAATGATTTCACACATTATTCAAGTTTGGGAAAGCCATGCCTGGTGAAGTGAGATCCATTCAATAAGTTGTTATTTGTGGTTCTCACAGTGCTCAGAATGTGCCAAAATGTGAAGTCCTTGATCTTTGCAGGAGGAGGTTGTCATTTTTCAACACAGAGTGTTGCTCCCAAGCAGTGAGGAAACAGCAGTGAAGTTCTGAATGACAGGACTCTGAGATTGCCCTGGTTAGATATGTGCAGGCAGGTTTGGTATTTTTTTTCCACAAAAAGTTGATTATGTAATTTTTTGTGCTTGAAATTGGGTGGATAAATCCCTGCAGCTATTTGCTCACCTTCAGAAATGAATGTGAATCTGCCAGTGACCTTTCAGAATTTTGCTTTCTGTGAACAGTGACCAGTGGGGCTTGGGACTCAGGAACCTTGGCCTTGCTGCAGGCACAAAGGTAGCAACAGAAAATAAATAGAAAGCAAACACTGGAGGAAAAATATTTCTCTGCTTGTTTTAGTTTTATGCTGGGGAAACAAATCTGTGATGTATCCATCTGTGTGAGAACAGACTCTGCCTTTTCCCCTGAGTGTTTGGAGAGGGGGGAAAGGAAGGCCCTGGACATAGCAATGCCCTTTTGTCATAACCCCATTTTTTATAAATAAAAAACACTCTTGCTGTAGTTCACTATATTGTGAAGGACTCAGGATATTTTGCTTACATTTCACATAGGGGTCCAGTCCACAGTGAGTGGGAGTGTTTGGATGAGGCTTGTTTTTTGCTGTGGGTCCAAATGCTCCAGTATTCCTCTCAGTGGCCTTTGGAAAACTTTCGCGGCTGTGAAAGGCTTCTACAGAGCCCCTGCTCTTGTAAAAGACAAAGCGAATTGTCAGTGTTGTGAATTTTGGTTTTATATGAGATATTTCAGGTACTTCAGTGAAGCAGGAACATGGGCCTGAGGGGAGAAAACCCCTCCCCACAGAATTTGGAAGTGCAGGAGGAATCTGTCTCCCAGCACAATTCCAGACCTGACCAAAGGTTACAGGCTGGAGACAGAAACATTGACTAATGTAGGACAGAGCATAAATATGTAAATAGTGGGGGAGCCATCCCGCAGGCACGTCTCTGTTAGCTCTGGAGCACGGGGGGAGCAGAGGGTGCTGTGTGCAAGGGCAAAGGCTCTCAGAGCACACAGCAGCACCTCCCTGTTCTCACGCACACACGCAGCTCAGGGCTGCCTGTGCTGTGCCCAGGCTCTGCAGGCAGTGGGGATGCTGCTCCTCATCTTTCAATCTGCTCCCCATTTCTTGGTGCCTCCCTAAAAGCATCCTTTAACCTAGCAGCCAAAATCATGTAGCTGCAGTTAAAATATGCAAATTTAAATAAGAGATAAGTGGCAGTGTCTTAGCAGTAAATCATTGCTCCTCAGTCCAGTAGCAAGGTCAAGTGGAAAAGCAAGAGTAGCTAAATTCTGGGGCAGATTACTGAAGTGCAAGCTGATTCTCTATTTCCTTATCGTTCATTTTTTTATTAACAAAAGTAGGATTTAATTCTTACAAATGAATCATGGTCAGGACAGGTCTGAGCAGCTTCATCAGCTGCCTGGGAATGCTCCATCCCAGTAGCTGTCACCTTGTAACACTTGTGAAGTCTGCCAACCTGCAGCTTAAAAGGTAAAAATCTTTATTAGCACAGAGAGAAATGTGCTTGATAAACAGATGTGAGCTTTGGCCAGCAATAAAGATTTCCTTCACTTTCCCCTGTCACAAAAACCTCCACAAAGAGAAAGGTGAGAGAAATTTGACAACAAATACATGCCAGAAAGCAGCTTGTGAGGGAGAATTTACTGCTACCAGTCTCTGCCTGCTCTGTCCCATTTCTGAGCACAGGCTACAGAGTCTTGGTAGCTTTTTAATTATCAACTGTGAATTGAAGGAGATTTTTGGAGATGCAAACTGCTGCACCTGAGGAATGTGTAATAGCTCACAGATCTTCTGTCTAAGCCAGGAGAAGTGTGCATGGCTGACGTTTCTTCTGGTGTATTTTTATCCAAAGAGCTTGATGTGCTTTCTTAACACTGTCAGGATTATTGTGCTTGTCTGGTCTGATTTGCTGAAGATGAGCTGGAGAGTTTCTTTAACTAATTTCTGCAGTGGAAAGAATGAGCCCTTGTATATTTATCCAGTGGGCAATCATGCCTAGCAGACAGAATTTATCCTACAGCACAAACAACCATTCCTCACGTACGTAAGCAGAGAATTTCTGTTTCCTCCAGTGAGAGTCAGCCCAGCCCCTGCTGAGGGGGCTGCCAGAGCTGTCCCCCAAGATCCTTGAGAGAAATTTTGCACTTTACTCCCTCTTCTCAAGAGGCAATTGCATTCTGTACCACTTGGTTACTTTCTGCATCACTTAGGTTGTGTGATGGCTGATGCCAACAGAGTAGCTGTGCATGGACAGCAGGAAAATGTGTGTCAGGCAAGAGGGACAGCCCAGGAGACAAAATGAACATTCAAAGTCTCTGGCTTGTTTAATATTCCACAGTCCCAGAGAAAACAACCTAACAGTGACATTTTTAATGTGCAGTAAACTCCAATGGCATTGTTAATATGTCCCAAGAAGGGTAGAGCTTGTATAATTTTCCTCTTCTTCCTTCCCTCCTCCCCTTCTTTCCAGTGGTATTTATTTATGTCACTCCAGGCTTTGTCCAGTGCTCTACAGTGGGAAAACATCATTTTTCCACTTTCAATTTGTCAAAAAAAAAAATTCTCTCTCCCTTCCCCATGAAAGGAAATGGGAGAAGAAGATGACCTCGTTGCTTGGTGATTCCCTTCTGGAATATTGGCACAATATGGCAGTAAATTGCAACATCTTCCCAGATTGCCTTCTTGCTCCTTGCAGGAGGACTTAGATTCCCTCTTTTCAGCTTTTAAATGAGAAGGATTAGGGAATTAAATTGTTCCTCTCCTCGTTGATTACTCCCTAGAAAAACCCTTCATCCTGCCTTCCAGCTGTGCTGCTGTTAACAGTGCAGGGATGACTTGGGGATCTGAACCCAGAGTGAGCAGGGACTGGTGGGAGCAAAATCCCAGTGTGGAAAGAAGGAGGAGTTAACTCTCCTCAGGAGCACCTGGGCCAGACCACTTTTGTTCTGGATTCCTGCTAACAAATGGTCCTGCAGGAAGGGGATTGGACAACTCTGGGGATACAAAGGATAATATTACACTTGGAAATGCTGGGTTTGTTTTTTCTTGCAACCACCTGGCAAAGTTTGGGCAGGCAGCTGATGTGTCAAAGCAATGACTTCTTCCCCCAAATCCCATTTGCCTGAATTTGCTTCTGTAGGGCACGTTGCATGTCTCTTTCTCCAGGGGCTTACACACAAGTGCTACGGGAGCAAAAAGTAATGTCTTTGTTAACACCACATTCTCCTTTAATCAACTGTTTTCTGCTTTCTTTCAAATTAAGTACTTCAAAGCCACTCTGAGAGAGAGGGAGCTCTCCTGACAATGTTCTCTGCTCTGCAGCTCTCAGCTCCATGGGATGCAGCCTTGATCTTGGCATGAGCCAGGGCTGTGCTTTGCAGGTTATCTCTGGGACCTCACACTGTCTGTTCTGAAAATGCAGCTCTTATTGAAGTAAAATGTGGTCAGTTATGGTAATTTCTGGAGATTTTTGCAAAATTTTGGATGAAAACCAAAAAGAAAGCCACCTGTATTGTCCAAATGAACCTGCACTTACTTCTTCCATATCTCCTAATGAGTTAATTATCAAACATTGAAAATCTGAATTATTTTATGGGACGGGAAAATCCATTGGCTTTAGGAAAGGAACCTCATCTTTCATGGTGTCCATCTCTGTTCAGCTGTTGGGATGAGTTCAGTCAGTGCCAGTGATGGATCCATGCTGACAGGGTAGAACAGCACAAGCAGGAGAGGATGCTGCACACTTTAGCTGAAGGGGATGTGGCCAGAGAAGAGTTTATCAATGAAGATGTTGCCTAATCAGTTTTCTGTCAAAGATGAGAAGGAGGGACCAGACAAGGAACACAGGTGATGACACAAAATGTTGGGCAAGTCTGCTCCATGAGCTGTGCTCGTTGGCACTGCAGTGAGGAAAACCATCAATCAGTCAGGGAAAACAATTCCAGAAACAGGGTTGTACCCTTTGGTTCATCATAAAAAAATCTCCTGCCAGGAATCATCAGTAGCACAAAGGAATTGCTGCCTGTGCTCTCCATCACTGCCCTTCAGTAGTCACTGGAGCCTGTCCCTAAATGAAGTGTGTCACTGGTGCCCCATTGCTGAGGAACTGCAGCACTGCTTTTGCCAGACAGGTGAGGACACTGGGATTCCTTCAGGAGACTTTTACAGGCTTGGCTGCTCTCCTGCTGCCCTGTAGAAAGCGCCAGCTAAAACCTTAAGTGTGACTTCTTTCTTGTAAAAGAGGCTTGGCTTTGGGTTTAACTCCTTTTCATGGGCCCAAACTGCCACTGGAGTGGTGTGAGGGTTAAGCAGCTTCACTCTTTGAGCTGTTAGCACAGTCAAAGATTCTGCAAAGGACAATAACTGATAATTGGGCTGATGTGATGTGGAAAATATGCATTTCCTCCTCAGCCTCAGTGCCCCCCTCTCCCTGCCAGCGTTATCTCTTGTTTGCATTCCATGAGATATCACAAAGGTCACTCCAGCATTCAAATGAGGGGAGCCACTGGGTTGGACTCTGCCCCTCACCCCTGGCTGAAGCAAGGTTTGGTTCTCAATTCTGTATCAGCTGCTGCTTGCCTGGCTCAGGAGTGGATGGGCCTGGAGGGCACAGGGAGCACTGGCAGAGCTGCAGGGGTGGCACAGCAATCACCCACCCTGGGAAGGGTTCACTTGTTGAGTAAGGTTCTTGCTTTGCCACACTCCTGTGCAGAGTGAGGGGCTTTCACCTGCTTCTGCACTGAGTTCTCTCCCTGCTGGTCATAGATGTGAATATGTGAAGTCTGGGTGATGTTTGAGCCCATACCAGGCAGGAGAGCTGTGTTGTTTGTGCTTTAGGGAGCTCTTGACCAGTGCCAGAGGTTGACTGTAGCAATATTTGTTGCAGTGTGTGTGATGATTAAGCTGTGAAATGTTCAGAACTGGCTGCTGGATTTGGACCTGGCTCAGCACGATCCTCACATGAATGATGTGTGTTCCCATCCATCATCACATTCACACTGGGGAATTCCTAATTTCATTCAAACACAGGAGCAGAGCCCTCCATTGGCAGGTTGCCTGTGACATCAAGAGAAAAAGCAACCTAAAATATGCACTGATCAGTCTGTGTTTCCTGAAGAGAAGGATATCAGGTACTGATCAGAGATGCAATATCAGCTGCACATTTTAGGCCAGCTACTAAAGACCTCAGGTGGTGACTCTTAATTCACCTCTTATTAAGTGTTTGCTGTATAAAATAAATAAATGCAAAATATTACTTTGGCTTTTACAGCCCAAATTCATGCAATTGTCCATGTTATATGAACTCACTATTTTGTTTTTAAACATTATATGGATTAGTCTAGAGAAATCAGATTTATTAACAGGGAATGCAACCACTCCATCCCAAACTTCTGCAGCCATCCAGATTTTCAGAGATTCACCTGAAGGTCAGGTGAGAAGTGCTTGGCAGCAGCAGGAGAGTCCTCCTCCCTGGGTACCCCTAGACAGAGCTGGATCTTTTTACAGAAGGATTCTGCCACAGGGAATTCTCAATCCATTTAAGGGCCTTAAAATCTAATTATTTGACTTCTTAAATAAATTATATTCTTAAAATTAAAAAAGAAAGTATTAATAACACACTAAAATGAAACTACAATATTTATTAGCTTCAAAAATTACAGTCTCTGGTTCCAAACCACCTTAGAAAGGCTTGAAGGAATCTCTGTAGTTTGCCCAACCCCTGAAGGGCTTCTAGAAAAGTGAAACATTATTCAAATTTCCAAAGCTCCAACATGCCTTGCTGGTGAGAGCTGCCTTTGCAGCAGCCTCTCCCACAGCAGTCAGGAACGCGTGGTTCAGAAGGTGCTATCATGTCCTGAGGGCTGGTCTAATTAAAACACCAGGGGGAAAATAAAGGCCTTTGAGGCTTCATCTCAGCAAAGCATTTCAGCACAATGGGAGTAAATTAGGGCTGAAACTGGTGCTGAAATACTGTGTTCAATCAAAGCCTAACCCAGCAATTTGCCTGTCCCCTCATGCTTTAATTGGTGAGGTGAGGCATGAACTGATTGTAACTCCTGCTGCTCTGTAATCATTGGAAAGAATTATTTTGTTAGTGTCCAGATCATTTACTGGGTGAGAATTAATTTGGGTCAAACAGCAATATGTTAAGCCCAAATTCTGGTGTTTGTTTTGGTCTCAATCTTTCTCCTCTCAGGTACAGGTGAATGTATTTATTGTGGAGGAAACTTTTCAGTTGGAGAATCATTGCTGCTCAAAGTGTGGGTTTGTGTCTGTCTGCTTGGCAGCAGTGGCTGAAGTGTAGAGCACAGGTTCGATTTGATTTCCATCTGTGCCACCAGTGGAGCTTCTGTCACCTCCAACTGTGCTGCTGTGTGGCCTCCCCTCCTGCAGCTGCAGCCCCTCGCAGCATCTCCGGGGCTGGCAGAGGAGGGGCAATTGCCATCAGCCAGCCTCACGTCCTTCCAGCTGCCGATGAGGAACAAATTTCACCTCATTTGGCTGCATGTGCGTGATAGCTTTAGTCATGTTCATATGAAATGGTTTTCCCTGGTCCTTGCATTGTTCAGTCCCTGTCTTGTCCCTCAATTTTACATCCTGGCCCCTTTGCCCTCAGTTTCCTTTGTACTTGCTCATCATGGTCATTTTGTCTCCCTCCCCTCCCAGACCTTAATTTTATGAGTTTGCATTTAATTCAGCCTCTTCCCTGCCTTCCTTTCCTTTTCTCTTCCCTCAGGTTCCCTGCAGGAAGATGATGATCTCTTTCTCCCAGAGGAGCCTCCATTTCTCAGTGTAGCCCAGGGCTCCAAAGGGAGGTCCTGCTTAGTGCTCACAATTCATTCTGAAGAAATTAGCAGCTGAATAAGTCTCCCTTTAGCATGCACAGAAAATCTTGTTTTAGGATGGCGTCTAACATAGCAAAATCAGAGTGAGTTTGGCATCACTGGTACTTGGCACACAGGGCACTCCCTCCTGCCAGCTTCAAATCCTTGCCAAAAGATGCCACCCTTTCACAAAAAAAGTGCAGCAAAGATGTTTAATACAACAAAATAACATATAATTTCATTTGGTTTTGGAAACAAACTGATTTGATGTCAGTCAAGGGGGCATTGGATCAGTTGATCTCGTGAGGTTTCTTCCTACTTGAATTACTTTGATTCTACAGAACTTTAAATTGGAAAACAAAATGGTTATCCAGAGGCAGACACACAAACTCAAAAATAGCAGTGAAAACAAGTCAAATTCTGAATCCAGATCATGTGAAAATAGTGCCCTACGAATGCCAGGATTCCTACAAATAGGGAGGTATCCCAGAGCCATCAGGAACTGCAGACCTTATGGGATTGGTTTTCTTGTTCAAGAAGCTGTAAAAACATGTAATTTCTTTTATTTGAGTCAAAAGACAGGAATTGAAGATTTTTTTCCCTTTTTAAACATCCTAGAAGCGGTAACAGAGAAACAGCAATAATTTTGTATAGGAAGAGACACTGTCATGTCTGATAGTTTTATTCTGGCTGGAAAACTGGAGACATCCTGCACCATTATAGCAAATTGATTCTTGAATTCTTATTTTATTCCTCTCTGCCCTTTTTGGTGAGTAGTTGGTGGTATCTGGGTTAAAAAAAAAATGGAGTTTGGAGACTGTCACTTCTGACACTTCAATGTTTTCATTTATATCTTGTCCCTGGTGCTATTACTTAGTCTTACCAACCTGATTAATAATGCTGCTCTTATTTATTCTTAAGCACCCAGAGAAACCTTTATTTTCTCAGAGCCTTGGAGTGCACTGCGTCCAGCACAGCACAGTTCTGCTCCAAATTACTGCCAGCACAGCCACAGCAATGCTGCCTGCATCTCCACTTCCACCCAAAGTGCATCAGTCTGCCCTGGTTTTTACTTCCATGTGCCCTTTTCTTGATGCTTTTCAAGTTTTCTGCTTTGTCCTTTCCACCTCTGTGTGTGTTGGAGGGACATGGGCGGAGTCCTTGGCCTGAAGCCTTTCCCCAGGTCCTTTACAGAGCCCTCTGCAAACCCCTCAGACTATTTTATCTTGCAGAGCTGTCACAGAGCTCTGTCTCTGTGAGGGACTGGAGTCAATCCAGGATCAGGAGAGGCACGGAAGGTGTAGAAGGGAAGTGTCAGGGATCTGCTTTTGCTACACAGTTCATCAGTGGCCCACGGGCAGGAGCTGTCCCAGAAAAGCAGGGCCATGGCCTGTGATGAGGAGACATCTGGGTGTGTAAAAGCCGTGTGAGTCAAGGGATTGCACCTGGGGAGGACAGAGCCTCTGACTCCAAGCTCAGGTGGGAGCAGCCAAGGGATGAGTGTCAGGGAGGTAACTGAGGCTCCGTCTGGTTGTGGGCTGGAGCATGAATGTGTCAACAGGGCAGATAAAAGACTTCAGCAAATGCAGACATTTAATCAGCAGGGAGAAATGAGGAACAGAAAAAGGTTGTGGAAAAGTAAACAGTGGAAACACTTCTTTGTGAATTTGCATTTTTGGCTGCGTTTCCCAATGTGAGGAAGCAGGGAGCCCAGATTTGGAGAGCTGGTCCCAGTCCAGGGCACTGGCAACAGCACAGAGCTGGCAGCAGCCCGGGTGACAGAGCTGCTGTGCCTTGGCCCTGCAGGGAAGGGGTGGCCTCCCTGCTCTCCTGGCTGAGGCAGCTGGTCTGGCCCTCGGGAGAAGGGGAGGAAGGGAAGGGATATTCTCGCCTTCTCCTTCAATAGAGTTGCCAGGAGGACTGTGGAGGTGCATGTGAATAGTGAGGTGGGATCAGGGAGCCAAATCAGCAAGTGGCTGGCTGTGCCAGAGGCATAATCCTGGATCTGGGAGATGCTCATTGTGTGAGGCTCCCTTGGCTCTGTGAGAAACTCCAGGTGTGGAGGGGGAAGCAGGAAGGAATATGACAGTTGGATATTGTTAGAAAGAAAAGAGAGTTATCAAGGGTGTTTTTGGAATATTTCCATTGTGAGTAGAAGGTGTAACTGAATATGACTTTAGCTGGTGACTTGCAGTGTGCAGCAAGCCAAGTCCTTGAAACAAGCACAGCCAGCACCAACATCCCAGCCAGGGCAGTGCCCATCCCTGTCCAACAGCGTGTCCTCCTCACAGTGTGCTCATTGTGCTGGGATAAGATATGAATTTCTTGGTTGGCCAACCCAGAAATTGCTACCAAACATCCTCCCTACCCAAAGCACAGAAAAGGTTTTTGTTAAGTCCCAGTAATTTGCTTTTTGATGCAGACTTAAACCGTGCTCATAAGCAGTCTCCAAAATTCAGCTGAGCCACAACTGTGTCTGAAATTGTGGTGCCTCAGTTCTTGGTCTGAGCTTGCACCTCCCCAGCCAGCAACACAACAAGGAGAAGGTTCTGTGTGCTGTCATGAGAAAATGATTCGGGAAACAAAATAGCCCAGAGGAACATAAATCAGCTTTGAGTGGGAAAGAAGCAATG
Source organism: Drymodes brunneopygia (assembly GCA_013400955.1). Lineage (NCBI taxonomy): Eukaryota > Metazoa > Chordata > Aves > Passeriformes > Petroicidae > Drymodes > Drymodes brunneopygia. The sequence goes on along the minus strand of VZTZ01024333.1, from coordinate 31,631 downwards.
TCATATTTTGCCTGTAACATGATAAAGGGTCTCTTCAAGAGAAATCTGTCATGAAGAAATGTCTCAATATACTTGTATAATCCTGTATTACTACCTTCATGGGAAGAAGATCAAACCCTGGAGGTTTGTTTTAATCTAGTGAATAAAAGGCATAGAGAGAACCAAAACCTTGGCAAATTCCAAATCATTTTTTTACAAGATGACAACCATGGAAAGAAAGGAGTGTTTTCCAGTAGAACAACAGCTAGAACATAATGCAGCATTCCTGTAAAACTACACAGAGCAAATAGAAAAGCCAAACCAGCTCTCTGAAACTGCCCTAGAGTATTCAAAGTGAAAATATTTTGAAAATCTGACTTTGACTATTCTGCTGCTTTACTTCGTGTGCTTCACGCACCTTAAAGAAAATAAACCATCTGACCTTACTGCTTGATTCCCATAAACAAGAACAGTTGGATAATGTGTGGGTTGCACATTTTGAAAGGAAAAAACTGCAGCACACTTGGTTTCCCAGGGTAGGCCTTCCTTTTTTTACTTTACTAAATATGCTTCCCATCAATAACATCCATTCAAAAGTTTCTGAATTGTATTTCAGAGATTTAGGCTGGGGGTTCCCTTACACCCATCATGAATTTTACCATAGAAAATGTGAAATTTCACAGAAGTGGAAGGTGTGTATCCATTCTAAATATGAATCTTTCCAGCTAGAGCTGAGCCACAGGCACTCTGCAAGCAGGAGTTTGGTGACAGCTGTGGGACTCCTGCAGAGGGGTGTCCAGGAGGGATGGCAGCAGGAGGCTCTGGGGGCTGAAAGTTTGCCGGGAATGTTTCACGGGGATGAGATGGCCCACAGGGAAAGATTTTCTGAGGCTGAATTTGCAAAGCTGTGTGCAGAGCCCTAAAGTTGTGCCTGCAGCCTCCCCCAGCGTGGGAATAGCACAGACAGGAGGATGCAGGGGCTGATTTACGTCACAGCCCTGCATGTACAACAACGTTACAGAAAGAGAAAAATACTTGCTGAAGGGCAGAAGAATGTTTGTCTTCCTGCTTTGAGCAAAACGTGGCCCTTTTTTTAGTAGCTCAGCTTAAATGACTGAATTTGTAGTAGGTGGAAATGCCAGGGACTCATTGAAGTGATGTTGAGAAAGTGCTGGCAGTCTGTGCTGTGTTCCACAACTCTCCCAAAACACACCACTGTGTGTGTTGTGGGAGATATTTGAGATGTTTTTTTATTTTATATAAAAATATAAATTAGAGAAATGCAGCATTTTACAAGAACCTTGTGTCAGGCAACATAAGTTATAAACCCATGCTGGGATTGTCAGATCTTAAAGGAAGTGTCAATTAAAACCAAGCCAGCAGACTATTTGCAGTACAACACAAGGATTTGCTCTTCCCCAACTTTTTCTCTCTTTGTCCTCTAATTCTCACTTTTCTCATGCAGCAAACTTTGAAGGTAAATCACTGACAGGAACAAACAGGTGAAACCTTTCCTCTGGCCTTGGAACAAGCCACAGCTCAAGTAAAAATGCTCCCAAAGGTTATTCTGGTGGAGGTCTGATGCCACCTAAAGTCTCCAGCAAGTCTTGCAGTAGAAGAAATGAGCATCTCTCCCCAGCATTGTAAAGCAGTAACAGCTCTGCAGTTATTATTTATAGTTTTTGTGGCTACATTAAGCCCAGCAGAAGTTTGCAATGTGAGAAAATTAGTTCAGTCGTGTTGTATCCAAATTTCTGTCATCTCAGCCTGTGAGAGGCAGATGTTGTAGGTGTGATATGGAGAGCCTGTCTTTATTCCCTGATGCTAAAACTCACTTGGTAATGAAGTTCCTTAATTTTTAATGTTTGGCACAATGTGACTGCAAAAGAGAATCAGATTCAGTAAATGGAAGGACAACATATGTATGACATTTTCCATTAGAATATCAAGCCTTAACGTTTAGGAGATACCAACCTGTATTTTAGAGCACTCTGCTGAGCTGGATCAATACCTTTATCACTGAAGTTGGTTAATAAGCCCTTTAAAATGTATTATAATAAAAATATGCTGTTGTCAAAAAAAATACACGATCTTTGAAAAACATGTTGCTTTTACCAGCTGTCCTTTGGAATAAGTATTGATTGGTGGGGGCTTTTTATATCTGATTTGGTAGAGTTTTTCCTCGAGGTTTTTTTTTTTCAATTTTATTTTACTTTTCATTTTCTTTATTCCTGCATTAGTGTTTCACTTAAGAACATTACTATTATGCATTTTTACTACTGGTGTGGTCATAACAGCCAAGATCTGAAGTTGCTTTTGGATTTTAAGCATTGTTCAAAGTGGCTGCTTTGGAGTGCTTTTGGGAACATTGAATCTTGTCTTCTAGATCAAACCATCTCCTGACTGCTATGAAACAAATGGATTCTAGTTCGAAACAAACGGATTCTAGTTTGAAATAAATGGATTTGAGTTTGAAACAAATGGATTCTAGTTTGAAATAAATGGATTTGAGTTTGAAACAAATGGATTCTAGTTTGAAACAAACGGATTCCAGTTTGAAACAAATGGATTCTAGTTTTTTACCTGTAGTTTGAAGTCTCCTGCAAACTACCACACTGTGCAGTATAGAGAAGGTAGGGATTGGAAGGGGACCAAGGCTGTCTGAGGTCAGAAGTGCCAGAGGCAGCCCCTTGGGCACTTGTATTTCAGCAGGCTGAGTTTCTGAGCAGGTGGAAGGTGTTGTGAACCACGACAAGGCTTTGCTAAGCTGGTTGCTGCTCTCTCCCCAGCACCCTGTCGAGCTGCTCCCACGCCGTCGTGGCCCTGCTGTACCCCTTCTCCTGGCAGCACACCTTCATCCCTGTGCTGCCCTCATCTATGATTGACATCGTGTGCTGCCCTACCCCCTTCCTGGTGGGACTGCTCTCCAGCTCCCTGCCCAAGCTCAAGGACCTGCCCGTGGAGGAGGTAGGAGCTGGCACCACAGTTGTTTGCCTGGAGTAAAGCTGGCCTCTCCCAGGAGAGGGCTGCCACTGGCACAGAAATCCTCACGTGTTTAATTTTTAATCTGCCTCTTTGTTTCTTCTCTGCCTGATTCTCATGGGCAACTGCCTCTTGGCAAAACTGCAGGAGGAGCTTTACTCTTCTCTTTTATTCTGCCCTGCTTCCATACCTGGCACCTTGTCAGACACAGGTGAATATTTACCTGGTCACCAGTAAGTTGGGTGTGAATATGTTGGTTTGTTCTGGAACAAGAGGACATCTGCTATGATACCTTTTAATCCTAATGGAAGCTGTGCATTAAGTCATTGCCCACACAGGAAACAAAACCTTTAACAATTTTAACTTCTAAGACTTTGTTGATACGATATTGGAAATCAATTGAGAGTTGCACTTCACCAGCTCTTCCAGTAAAGCACCACAACAATACTCAAGGGCACACTCTTCTCCCCCACTCCTATTAGTTTCCCATCATTTTTCTAAGGAACTATTCCTTTGCTTGCTTCCAAGGCCCTGTGTACCTCTGGCCCATGTGAATCTCTGCTCCATTTTCCTTCCACTTTCCTAACATTGCTCTTCCACATCTTCCCAGCTCCATCTCTCAGCTCTGCTGCTTTGTTACCATAAATATTTCACACCCCTGCTCTTTGCAATCCCTGCTGCCTCCACATTGTTTTCTTTAAACCCCTCTGAAACACTTTTCAACTGCATGTTAACAAAAGTTATTAGCAATAATTTGCATAGATTTTAGAAAAAAAAAATATTAGCTTTTTTCAGTATAATTATCTAGTATGAGATCTGTTGTATCTATGTTAAATTAGACCTGTAGCTCTAAAGAAAACCCTTGTGTTGCTTCATAGAGCACACAACCTCTTGTTTCATAGCAGGAATTTGATTCATGTTGAGGCTTGTTCAGCAGATGATCTCTTGCTATTAAAAAGCAATGAACAAATGAATGTTTTCTGTATCTTCAGATATATTTCATTGCAGTGTTTTCTTTTCCTTAGGCTTTGATGGTTAATCTTGGATCTGATCGATTCATCAGACAGGTAAGTACAGCTCAGGATGCTGCCATGCAGTCTAGCAAGCTGTTTATTCCTGTAGTGTGATTTGGTTTCTTTGATCAGAGGGATTTGGCAGGAATTGTGTGTGCAAAGGGAAGGTGATGAGGCAAAAAAAAGTCCTCATTTTCTGTTCCACCTGCAAATAAGAACTTCTCAGGTTCACAAGGGATTGAGGCTGTGACTGTCAGAAGGAATCAAGAAGTGTATTCACAGTGGAAAGAAAACACCCAAAGATAATAACATCACCTTAGCAAGGAAACTCACATTGTTGGAGGTGAAAAGGACAAAAATTGCAAAGAAAATTTCTGGGTGAGAGCACAAATATGAAGAAAAGTTTAATGTGACAGGGAAAGCCTTGTAAACAGGGAGATGAGGGATCACCATCTCCTGACAGTCATGTGGCACTAAGTAACTTCAAACAACAATCTGCAGGTTGGATGAGGAAAATTTAGTGTACAATTCCCTGGCTGGTGAGCAGTGGCTGCAGAGCTCAGGCTCCTGTGTCTATTGGCTTCTGCTGAACAAGCATTAAATAACATGAAGAGAGGGGCAAGACCCAGAAAACAAGATACACTACAGACAGTAAAAGCAAGTGTCAAGGACTGAAGGAGCTGCCTAAAACCAACTACAGCAGCTGTGTGTACACCTAGCAAGGCTTCACATGATGTGTATTTAGTTAAACACAGCTATTCAGACTCTTTGTCATGTGAAAAGCTGATGCCACATCTCTGCATTTACCTGCTCTTTGGATTATCATTCCTGACTTTAATCTTATTAAGAGTGACAAGAAGTTTTGCTTAGGAGTATTTGTTAGTTGCACATAGATTCTCATTATTTTATATATGTAGTCATGACAGTAGCGGATACAAATATTTTTCATCTGAATTTTAAACCTTCTGAAAGTATTTGCTGTAGTTCCTGCACACATTCATGTGGCTTATAAGATTTTCTTTTTTCCTCTATCAGATGGATGATGAAGACACACTATTACCTAGAAAATTGCAAGCTGCTCTGGAGCAGGCTCTAGAGAGAAAGAATGAACTGATAAATCAGGATTCAGATAGTGACTCAGACGATGGTAAGTTCATTTGGAAACAGGGATTTGTGTAAACAAACGTCAGTAGAATTGTGACTTTCCATGAGGGAGAAAGAAAGGTGGGACTTGAGATCTCCAATACCTTTGTGACACCAAAGGTTGTCTCTGAGCACACAGGGAATGAGACTGATGGCATCAACCCACAGTAATGCCCTCTCCCATGATTTATTTTAATTTCTTTGTAAACGGCACAGACTCCTGTGAGTCCCTCTGAACCTTTGCTCAAACAGAGATTTGCAGTTAACTTGGCCCTAGCTCAAACCAGATAATTCTCCAGGCTCGGGGGTGTGCCTGAGTTCTGGGTTGCTCTTGGCACTCGGTATTTTCAGGGGAGAGAAGCAGGTACCACCAGAAAAGAGTTTTAGTGCAAGATGGGTTGAGTTGTCTCTTAAGGTTCGTATTTCTCCTCAGCAGTGACAAAACCAGCCCAGGGTGAGTTGAATGCCTGTGGTTAAAAGGTATGAAACAGGCCCTATTCAGTTTTTGAAATTTATTTCTAGTCATATTTATTACATATACAAAACTGTTTTAACATCTCAGAAACGATGAAAACCCAAATTCTACAACAGACCCTTTTTGATCAGTTCTTGGTACAGGCTTATTATCCTCAGGGAGAAGTATTTTAATGCCATTCAGAATTTTCTGAAGAGAACTCGCTCAAGAGTGAAAACAGGAGGTTTGATTTTGATGAAACACCCATCAAATGTTTAACTTTCTGAGCCGTTTCCGGAGCATTTGTAATTCCTGCTGACTCTTGGTGAAAGAACACGAATTCTGCATTCTGGCACCCGTGGTTACGGCGCTGTCACCCTCCCCGTGTGCATCCAGGGAGCCGCTGCAGCTCCTGCCAGGTGTTAGCACAGCAGCAGGGAACCGGGAGATGCAAACCTGGCCCTGTGGGGATAATGCTGACAGCTCTGGTAGCAGCTGATTTTGGTGTCTTATTGCCGCCTTATTTTGCAGAATGTAACACCCTGAATGGATTAGTGTCTGAGGTTTTTATCCGATTCTTTGTGGAGACAGTTGGCCATTATTCCCTGTTCCTAACCCAGAATGAAAAAGGAGAGCGTGCCTTCCAAAGGGAGGCTTTCCGTAAATCTGTCGCCTCCAAGAGCATCCGCCGCTTCTTGGAAGTGTTCATGGAATCCCAAATGTTCGCTGGCTTCATCCAGGACAGAGAGCTGAGGAAATGCAGGGCGAAAGGTAAGGGCAGCTGTCTCCCCTGCCGAGCGGCTTTCGCTGCGATGTCCCTCCCCCTGTCGTCGCCGGGAAAGCGGAAATCCTGCTCCAAATCCCCGAAATGCTGCCCGCTTCACCGGAAGGTGGCTCCGAGCGGAGGCTGCCGGGGCTGGGATCGGGGCCGGGGCGGGGCTCGCGGGGTGCGGGACCGGCCGGGCACGGCTCACAGCGGCCCTGTCTCCCTCTGCCGCAGGGCTCTTCGAGCAGAGGGTGGAACAGTATCTGGAAGAGCTCCCGGACACGGAACAAAGCGGAGTAAACAAGTTCCTGCGAGGCCTCGGTGAGCAGAATCTTTGGAAGAGTTTCTGAAATGAGGTTTCATGGTGGTGATGAGTTTAGTTTCGTTGTTGTTGTTTTTTGTTTTTTTTTTTAATTTAAAAAGCCGTACCCGAGGTGAAACGAGGTAGTCAAGCGGTTTCAGCGTGATAGGAACTTAAAAAAAGGAAAAAAAAAAGAAAACATAATTAAAGGTGCTAAAACCAGATTTAATGATGATCTCTGCTAACACTTTCACTTTCACCTGGGGGTGGGGGAACCAAACCATAATCGAGGAGTGGAACAGGAAGGTGTCTGAGCAGTCGGAGCTCTGTAACTCAGCTCTCCCTGCTGGCGCTGAGAGTAGTTACCCCGCAGCAATTACAAGTTAGACCCATTTGTCGAATTCCTGTATCTGCTGGAGACTGATGATGTGCTTCCTCTAGGTAACAAAATGAAGTTCCTGCACAAGAAGAACTAGCTCCTTCCTGCTGAAACAGCAGCCCCGAGCCTGTTCATGGCACTGCAGCGTTCTGGAGTGCGTAGCACGAGGAGGGTGGAACAAGCTGGCAGCAGCTCCCGGCCATGAGCGATGCTTGCTGTCAGACAATGCCACGCCATGGCTCCTCCGTGCATTTGGGCAGAGTTTGTACATAATGTGCTGTAAGCTTTTGAACTGATTTTGTAATGAGCGAGAAAACTGTGGTAAATATTTGTATATTCCCGGGAGTAACAGGTGCTTGTTCCTTCCTTTAGTGTGAGTTGAGTTATGCTTGGTGCAAAAATGAGTAGCTGGTTATGTGCAGCTGACTGTCTCGGCAGAACCACTGACTTCCAGGGGTGTTTGGTGCCTGAACTACGGGGTGAATGAGCTCGGGTACGTGGGAGAGGTTGTCTGTTTGTTTCTTTTCTTGGGATTGATTCTAAAGGAGAAATAACAAAGTAACTCGGCAATAAGGTACTTGGTTCACGTTACAAGCCCTCCGCTCGGTTTGAACTCTGGTCAGTAAACTCCTTGTAACCCATCCTGCACTAGGACTGCTAGGCCTGGGGAGATCTCAGCTCTCTGACATGCAAGCTGCAGCCAGTAGGTACAGTACAGCCTTTCCTAATGTATGTATGTATGGATTCTAATAAACTCTGTAAATAGACCTGTTTGTTTATATTCATTGCCAAACTCTGCACTTCCTCGTGTGGAGCAGCTACAAACCCAGCAACTTGCCTGTGATTTTTAAATGGATTTGTAATTAAAATATAAAGTGGTTATTACCAGCCTGTCTTTTGGTAGGTTTGCTATTTCATGACATGTAGTTTGGGGTTTCTTCAATGTTTTTCACCATGGCTAAGACAAGGCATTTTATATCCCTTTTTAAAAAATTTTATCCTAACAGACACATCTGTTAAAACACTTTTTTCATGGGTTAGCAGCGAATTATTTTATCATTGGATCCTAGACACTGCTCCTGAACTTTGGGATTTTCAGTTGGCTTTGTGCTGTGCGTGGTGCTCAAGTGTCTCATCCATCTGTGGTCTAGAAACAGAACTCCCATAATCTGAAGAAGAAAATAAAAAATGCTTCAATATGTTGCAAGTCTGACAGATAATGAAAATCAGCTAAAGCCTTTTACCTTTAAAGGAAAGGTGAACCACCACGCTCTGGTTTCTGTCATTTGCAGCATGATTGCTGTAGTCAGCCCAGCTTTGAGGCTTGCGCAATTCCTTACCTGGCAGTGGTTCTGGTTTGCTATCAGCCTCATACAGCAAGTCCGAGGGGTATTCACTAAAAAGGTGAAGCCGTTTCCTTTTTCAGCTACCTCCCTCACACTCCAGAACACACAAAATCTTCTGAAGTGCCCCTGAAGTGTCTGTAACATACCGGGTGCTTTTGATTCAGGGGAAATGATCACCACAGCTGATAACTTTCCATTAGTTTTACTCTGTAACGTGCCCCAAGTTCCAGAATGATTCCTAGATGGAATTCTTCAGCGTGGAAGGAATAACGTCACTTATACAGGTGGCTTCTGGCCTTTTAATAAACACCAGCAGCTGGTGAATGTAGGGGGAAATACAAATTCCTCTTAAGAAAATGATAGATAAAACCTGACCAGGACGTGCTGTAGAGTTACTGCAGAGGCAAGACAAAGGCACGGAATGCTGATGGGCAGGAACATGGTGCTGTAAAACCCATCTCCTGCGCCAAAGCTGCTTTCCTCCATTTGCACTTTAAAAATTAAAGGAGAAAGCTTTTAAACATTGTGTTATCCATCAACGTGTTCCTGCTTTTGTAATGTGAATCAGAGGATACTACTGGACAAGGCGAGATCGTGTCCCCAAATAATCTGTAGGTGCTTTGTGATCCTCACACTACAGCTGTGTAAAACAATCCTTGTGTTATCTGGAGTTCTGTGTTTGAAAGGATCAGATGAACAAAAACCACGGACTGTGTTATTTTCCCTATTAAATTAGTCGTTAAAACTAATGGGTGTTCCTTACAATGGAACATTGAAGTGCACCAGGGAAATTCTAAAGAAAAATAAATCCACTGCTAAGGCCTGTGTTTAGGTAAAGTTTTGTTCAAAATCTTAACAGCATAAAATCCATTTAAAAAAAAAACAACCTAGAAACCGAGCTTAAGAAACAGTAACGCTCCAGGAATCCACACTCCAGTATGGCACGTAATTGCGTTTAGGGACGTAGTGTTCATTTTCCCTCTGTTATGGGTGTTAAATAAAGTGACCAAACTTGCAGATTTTCCTGAATTCTGATTAAAACACTGCTTTTCCGCGGCGAGAAAAGACGGGGAGCTGAGGCTGGTGCCGGCCCGGCCCCTCAGAGCTCCGCCCGCCCTTCCCGCCTCAGCGAAGTCTCGCGAGATCTCAGCTCTGCCCGCCCACTGCCCGCGCCTTCGCCCGCTCTCGCGAGAGCCGCGCCCTTTCTCTCTCTCGCGCACGCCGACAAGATGGTGGGAGCTGCGGGGGCCGGGAGGGGATGGGATGGGACCGGACCGGGACGGGACTGGGACCCCGCGGCCTGCGCCCTTCACTCGCGGGCGGGACGGCACTGCGGAGTAGCGGAGGGTGGCGGGGAGGCGCAGCTCCGAGCCCGCGGCGGGCGGGAGCGGTGCGGGAAGGCCGGTCCGCCATGGCGCCGGGCTGCGCGGGCCGCGGGGCGGGCGCGGGGTTCCGCTGCCGCTCGCTGCCCGCCTCGCTCACCGCTGCTCTCCCCCTTCCCCGCAGCCTTCCCGGCTGAGGAAGACGCGGAAACTGAGAGGACACGTCAGCCACGNTGTTGCTTCTCCCGGAGCCAAAGGAATGGGGCTGTGGGGGCACGGGCTCGCCGGGACCGTCGGGGGTAGGGAGCAGTGCCGAAGGCCGCAGCGTGCGGGGGCAGCTGCCACGGTGATGGCCTGATCAAGTCTTGCACGTTTTAGATTTGTAACTTCAACAGTGCTCAGCCAATCAGTACTGGGTGTGCGACATCTTAAACTTAAAGGGCAGTCTCCCGTTCAGCTCTATCCATCCGTAACTTGTCACACCACAAGATAGAATAATTAGTTTAAGTTGGCATTGAAAGTATCTGTAAGTATTAAGTGTAATATTAATGTAATAAGCGCAAAATTTTTCTTCTCAGGCAAACACAGGAAGCATCCTGGAGGACGTGGTAATGCCGGTGGTTTGCACCATCACAGGATTAACTTCGATAAATAGTAAGCTAACGTTTTAAATGCCTACTAGCAGCATGCATGCTCCTGAGGTAGAAGCAGCTAACTTCAAATGTGAATAAACAAAGTTTCCTGCAATCCTACATGCTTTTTCCTTTAATGGGAAGTGTGGCATTTTAGCTGCTCACTTACCCTAAAATCAAAGGGTTTTGTGGTATCGTAGAGTTCAGGGCAGCATTTGGTCAAGTTGCCCAAATTTGCCTGTTACAGTGTGGTCCCTGCTTAACAGTGCACACACAGCAAATTCAGAACGTGATGTTAAATCCAAGCTGCATCCCTGAAGGGGTGGGGTGGTGGCTTTCCCCGAGACTATAGAGTCACACCTGGTCCTTGCCTGTGGTCCTGGTGTGCTGGAGTCCTCGGACAGCAACCACTGATCTCTATTCACTGGCTGTGCCACCCTTGGCTCAGTCAGTCACCGGCTTAGTGACAGCAGTGCCAGAACTCCCCTCCCTGGGTCCCTGGAGGTGGGGCTTCCTTGGAAATACAGACTCAGCACTGAGGGGGGTTGAATTGTGAGTTCAAGGCAGGAAAAACACTTTATTTTACCTTAATTTGGATACTGATCATTATTACACCTAAATCGTACACTCATTAATATGAAAAAGGGTGTAATGGGACATTTTGGATACTTCGATGCTCATTTCAGTGCTAGAGTTCTGCTTGTTCAGGGTGAATTAAAAATGTGATCTAATGCAGAATGTCCTTCTCCCACAGTCACCCTGGTTACTTTGGGAAGGTAGGCATGAGGCACTACCACTTGAAGAGGAACCAGAAGTTCTGTCCCACAGTGAACCTGGACAAGCTGTGGACACTGGTCAGTGAGCAGACAAGGCTCAACTACGCCAAGAACGAGGCTGGCCTGGCCCCGGTCATCGACGTCGTGCGCTCGGTGAGTTCTGCCAGGCTCAGCCCTGGCATTCCTGCTCTCCTGGCAGTGCCTGAGCTCTGCCTGCCCTCTGGGGGAATGCTGGATGCAGATCAGCTCCAGTGCCTGAGTGCTCAAGGCTCACAGACACATCTCCTGGTCTGTGAGCAGTTACAGAGGCACTTTGGCTGTTGCATTTCTCCCTGTAAGAGCTTGTCCTTGTGCTGGTGTGTGTTTGTGGGTAGGTGGTGAAAGATGGCTTGTTGGGAATGTTCTGAAGGAACAAAGCCGTGGTGGAAGTGGTCTCATGCCCTGCCACCCTCGAGACTAGAGTCACATCTCCACATGTTTGGTTGTCTTGGTGTGCTACAGTTCTCGGACAGAAACATCTGATCCATATTCACTGGCTGTGATGTGCTGTGTCTCAGCCAGCCACCGAATCAGGGACACTGCTCTGCCAGCTGCTGCTGTTCTGCCTCCAAAACCAAACACTTCTGTTGGCCACTTGGGCTCCTCTTCTCACCAGCAGTGACTTCAGTGGTTGTTTTAATTGTCTTCATGTCATGATTAGCCTTCTATGTCATGAATTGCCTGGATGGGGTCATGTTGGTCATAGTTTTGTTTTAACTGGTGTGTACCAGCAGGCCTGCAAGCTGATTACAGACACTGAACTTCTCTTTTTAAATCTTTCTAGGGCTACTACAAAGTGCTGGGCAAGGGGAAGCTGCCCAAGCAGCCTGTCATTGTGAAAGCAAAGTTCTTCAGCAGAAGAGCAGAGGAGAAGATCAAAGAAGTTGGTGGTGCCTGTGTGCTTGTGGCATAAAAGTTTTTGTTTTATTCAAATTATTTGAATAAACACAGTGCATAAAATGAGCTGATTTACAGAAGTTTGGGTTGTTCTGATTTTTCTTTTCTGACTTGTCCAGCACTGTTGACACTCGGATCTTACCTGCTTTGTTTTTTCTGGCAGTTCTTGATCAGTGGTTTGACTGCTTCTCACTTCATTTTGAACTTGCCTAACTGCAGTGTTCAGTACCTGCCATGTGCAGGGTACCCCTCACTGTTTTGTCTTTACAGGGTGGCAAGGTTAAGTAATGTATTTGTGCTGCTCTTTTGTTTGGTGAGCGTCTCTACAGCAGTGTGAAAAGAGGACTTGGTGTGCTGTTGTTGGGGATACTTGAACACTAAAATTAAATCCAGGGGAAATGTGTGAGGATGGTGCCCTGGCCTGTGGGAGTGGAACAGCAGGAGTGTGGACAAAGAAATGCAAGGTTGTAGTAGTGTGCCAATAACTGCTCATTAACATTTGCAACCTCTGCCCTCCCCAGGCTGGGTGTGAAATTCCTGCAGTTCCCACCTGTGGGGCAGAGATGGTGCCAGCTGTGCTCAACCTTTCTTAAGCTGGCAAAGCAATGGCACAGCTCTGGAGCTGCTCTGTGTGCAGTTCTGATGTGTTTGGTTTAAAATGACTGCCTGAAATGATACTTGCTTTTGGTTGTAACATCAAATTGGGACTGTTGGTGTCTGCAAGGCTTGACCCTGTGTGCCAAAGCAAGATCTAATGGTAAAAAATCAAATAACTAAAGCCAGTGAGCTGGTTCTTAAATGTCAGACCAAAAGCCTTTAAACACTTCATGCTTGTTGCTGAAGTCTTGAATTATTGTTGATGGTCGCAAAATTACCTTCTAGTCTGTGTGATAGAATCCTAGTTAATGACCTTCTAGCCTAGTGTTTGACAATAATAAAATTTACAGGGCTTTTAGGGTGAGCCTGATGTGCATTCTGTTTATAGAGGAGTTCATCTTAGCCAGTGGTGCTGCTGCGTGTGAGCAGCTGTGACATAAATGAACAGTTTGTTCCAAAATGCAGAGAGGAGTTGGGGAGCTGTCTCTCCCTGGCTGCTGGGACTGCTGTTCCCTGTGATTTGATGCTGGATGTGGCTCCATCCAGCCAGTTCCTTACCCAGTGAGCAGTGCACCCCTGCATGCCAGGAGCAGCCAGTTTCTGCAGGAAAAGGGGTGAAAATGATGTCAGTGACCTGTCAAACTTGAATTCCAGACAGCAGCTCCAGCCTCTCCCTCATCCACTGAGTCATCCACATCTTGTCACAGAAGGAGATCAGGGTGGTCAAGCAGGACCTCCCTTCCGTAAACCCACTGAGTCTGTTGCCCTGGTAGCTGCACAAGTGCTACTTGATGGTGCTCAGGATGATCTGTACCTTCCCCAGCTCCAAGGTCCGGCCTGTAATTCCCTGGATTCCCTTTCCAGGCTTTCTTGTAGCTCATTATATCCATCAGCCTTCTCCTCTTCCAGCTGCCTGGCTACTGCTTTGCACACCTGCCTCAGAACAACGTTTTTTTCTACTCTTACTCTTCCCCTTCTACCTACCAAAAAAATACACAGTTTTGAATGTTGCTGAAAAATTGAAATCTATGGGAAGTCTGCTTGTGCCCTTGCAGCCCCAGTTTGGCTTTTCAGGTGACAGAGCGTTTCCAGCACCAGGCTTTGTTTGCACTGATTCTCTGTGCAGGGATGCTTTGGGCTGTGGTTTCTTGGTGTCAACAGTGTGGTAGCTTGAGACCTCCACTTCCTACTGCAGGTATCACATGTTTTTGTTGGTGCTACTTTGTCTTCTTAGCAACAGGAGCTGCAAGAAATGACAGAGGTGGAGTGAGCTGAGACTGGGCTGTTCTGGTGACATTTGCCTCTGGTAGATGCTTGGTGAAGAGCTCATGTAATAAACACTGATCTAACGTTAGTCAAACCACAGCTGCAACTGGCACAGCTCATTTCCAAAGGGATCTCTGGTTTTCGAATTGGAATCTGAAGTTTTAGCGTGGGATTGAATTTATCCAAGTGATTTGTCAGGCTGGTGAATACCCAGCAGATATCCAGGCCTTGGGTATGAAATAGGATGCAGACTTTAGCATAGGGTCCATTTTTTTCTTGTAAAATATAAATACCGATGCCTTCAGGGTACAACACTTGAAAAAACCCTACTAGGTGTTAATTTCTGAGACATTCATAATTTTTTTGCATTTCAGAACAAAAACCCAAACCCAACTCTGCTTACTAACCATTTCCACTGGAATCTGCCAGAAGACGATCCCTGAGGAGAACAGATAGGTCTGAGATTAGAGCTGCTGCTCTTCTGTGCTGGGCAAATCTGGAGATTGTAGCTTCAATTACATCCTGCTGGGGCAATCAGCAGCTGCATGGGACTCAGGTGCCAGGAGGTTGGATCAGTTGCAAGGGTGGCTCCAGAGGAAATGAGGCTTTATTTGCTCTTTCTCCTCTGGTACAACCTGCTTGAGTTGCCCTTAACAGGTTGCATTTGTTCAACATCTCAGTCTCAGAACTGAGGATGAAACATGAACTGCAGAAATCTCAGTTGACCTTGGGGAGCTTGGGCTGGTGGGAGGAACACTGGGAAGCTCAGGTTTGGGCTGTAATCTGATCTGTGGTCATCTTAAAAGCTAAATTTTGATTACTGCAAAGTGCGTTTTCTATAAGGAAGATTGTCAGCTGATGCTGTACATCTTTCAAGGCAGCTTTCTCACATGCATTGCTGAAATGATGAATGTATGATTATTATTTTCTTTACCTGAAAATTGTAAAATACTTGAGTGAAACTGTTAAAAGCAGTCAGAGAATCCTCATCATTTTAATTGCACAGTTTCTAGCAGGAAATGTGCAGTGTGTGACAATTCAGCTTTGTAAGTAGATCAATAGACCAGATTAGTTCAGTTTTTACAGAAGTTGCAAGCACTAGAGAGATAGTGGGATCATGGTTTGGAAACCTTAAACCACACTTTCCTGCACAACAATCTGCAAAGATATCCTGCTCTGTAAAGCAGGTAAGTGATTTTCAGCTGCAAGGAGCTTCTTTTTTTCACAGGGGCTGAGTGAACCTTGTTTGATGGTGTTGCCCTCTGTGACTGAGTGTTCTGTGAAGTGCAGGGCTTGTCATGAGCCATTTTGTGACTCGGGGTGTTTTCAGGGCCAGCCTTCAGGCAGCAGGGATGGAGCCCCTGGATGTGCTGAGGAATTGCTTGGTGTGCAAGTGGGATCTGCAGAGGAGGGAGCCCCGGATGCTGCCCTGCCTGCACTCCTTCTGCAAGGACTGCCTGCCAGATCTGATCCAAGGATACAGCTGTGTTCCCACCCAGTGTGAAGTTCTCTATGAAGGTAATATTTAAAAATCTCTGCCTTGTGCTCTTTGCAATGCAGTGTTATAAAAAAGTCCTTTTTGAAGCCTGTTCTTCTGCAGCACTGCTTTAAAGCCATAAACTGGGAGAGTCAGGATCTGTGTGAGCAGAGAGTGGATTGGGAACGAGCCACCTTTGTGATGTTTTTCATCCAACAGCAGTGGTTTCAAGAGAAATGACACAGCTGGGCAACATTTTAACATTTTTTCAGAAAGGGCTGAATGTCTCAGTTATCCAGTTGACACTATGAATATTTGGTTTTCTTAGCTTAATAAATGAATAAATGCTGCAAGGTAGCTTCCAATCAAATCTATTTTGCAATCTTTTTGGCATGCTGGACCTTTCTGTGGTGCTGGTTGTGGTTATAGTTTTGTTCTTCCTTCACCCCCTCCTTCAGTTGCCTCCCCAACTACAACACAAAAACACCCAGTTCTTTGTTTCTAACAGAGGTAATAATAAAATAATAATAATAACAACAACAACAACAATAATAATAATAATAATAAGAATATGTGTGTTCTGGTGCACTGAAACTCTTCCTTTTGTCTTGTTTTGAGTGTTGTTTCTCTCTGCCTGAAGCCTTGTGGCTGTAACTCACCCCAACAAGCTGAGTAAACCAGTGAGGATGAGAAGCATTTTTTGGCTGTGCCTTTTGAAATCCTCAAGTTACTTGTACAGTTTTTGGTACTGATATTAATAGAAAATACGTAACTTTTTTTGGTTACCTAGATGACAGAATATAGTGGTTTTAACTGAATGAGTCTTAACTGCTGTAGGGAAGCATTCCAGAATCATTACTAATTTATAAGAAGAACAAAGGCATATAGATTGAATTTTCACAGGCTTTGAATGAACTTTAGTTGAGTAGGAGGCATCATTTATTATCTCTTCTGTAGCAGATTTTAGAAATGTGTAGGAAGAGAAGGTACCTTTCCTGAGGTGAGGGTGAGCAGAATTGATGAGATGACATAAACGAGACCAGTTCAGGCTTGAGAACAAATGGAATCAGGGTTAAGAGGTCCCTGCTAGAAGGCAAAGGGAAAAGGCTGTTCATGTGTAGGGTACAAAGAGGAAAAGATGTGAAGGTAGGAGAAGGAGAGAAAGGGAACAGGGCAGTCATTGCAAGTAACATTTTTAAATTTAAAAATAAAAAAAAAATTAATGCTCAGTCGTAGTAGGCCCAAAGTCTTGAGGGATCTCTCTGTAATAAAAGATTGTTGAAAAAAGCACTCCATTACTTTTTATGTATCCCCATTTGACTTCTCAGCCATGCCTCTCCTCCTTTCTGTGGAAAAGTGAATTTCTACCACTTGCTGATCTGGGATGAAGTGCAGCTGCAGGTTCTTATGAGTTGTTAAAATACTGGATATTTCTTTAAGCTGGATCAGGAATTGTTTGTCTATGGCAAAATGGAATAAATACTAGTTTATTTCTGTATTCCTGAAGTTTCTCTGTTTCTTGTGCAGGTAGGGAGCTTCTGTGGGAAAGAGCAAGACTAGAGAAAAGATTAATGAACAGTGATGACCCAGTAAATGAAGGGAGACACCAGGACAGAGACTCATCAATCCATGAGCAAAGAAAGCAGCAAAAGCAAAACCTCTGTGTCTCTTAATTAAGGCAGTAAGTGAAACTCCAGCCACCAAGGTCAGGCAGGATAAATTTGTGAACTCTTCTGATGTTTGATATTGCTTGTCTTACCTGCACTGATTGCTGAGTTTTGGGCAGTACAATTCCAATTTTCAGTGTTAAGTGTGACCATATGCAGGTGCCAGTGATAAACTCTAAGTGCAAGTGCTAAACCATTTGAGCTGAGTAAATATCAAATATTGCCTGTGAGAAAAACGTGTTCCTTACTCATTGTGAACTCCTCAAGCAAAATGTAAGGATAGAAAAAATGGATGGATTTGCAAGCGAAGTAATTCTAACATTTGTCACAGAGAGAATGTTTGAATGTGCAGGTTTCTGTGTGCTTTACTGCAGGGAGTACTCTGCTAACATAAAACTCTTCTCCAGTTTATTGTTTTGTATTGAAATTCCTGAGAAGATGCAGGTTTGGGGTCCTGACATTTGATGGGGTTGGTGTTGGAACTTAATTTTATTCCTGAGTGTGTTTGAGGTGACTCCTGAATGGAAGCTCTGAGACAGCAGCAGAGCTCCAATGGAAAAGCTGCATGGACTCTGAATTTATCCACAGCTGTGAGAACTGAGAGTTTGGGAGTGGTTAGAGTGGAAAAAGAAAGTTATCTTTGTGAGTTTGGCTCCTACAGATGCTTTTTTATGAAGGGAACTTGAAGAATCTCAATCTTTCTTTTCTATTTCTTTTTTTTTTCTTTTTTTGGAGGCCAGTATTGCACTCCTATTTTTATTCCTTCTCTTCCTGTAGCAGAGAATCCACTTTCTCCTCCTCTGTTGTGTGCTTCCAGTCTGCATGGGAAAGAACAATTTTCAAGAGAGGGCTTGGGCAAGAAAAAGAGAAAGTTCTCACATCTCTTGAGAGGGAAATGAGTTGGATGAGGACTTTCCCAGGCTCCTCCTACCTGTGTGAATTGCCACAATATTGGTTTTTGCTTCCTTGGCTCTGCCTCTTTCTCATGAAATTCTAAATACATTCAAAACCAGATTGATCCAGGTTCCTGTGCTCATCCCTTCTCCCTGAACTGCCAAAATAAATTACCCCACATCTACAAATCTTCCTTTCTGTAGGATGTTCATTGATAGAAATTGATTTAGAGCTTTAAATATCACCAACACATAAATTCCAAAAGGAGTCCCATGAGGACCAGTAGAGGTGATTTGTTGTAAGAAGTTCATGTTTTTGCAACACTCCCTCAGGTAAAGGGCTTGTTGTTTATTTTTTTCCTTAAATAAAAGAAAAATCACAGGTAATTGCTGCTCAATCACAGTTAGGACCCCTGAGAACAAGGCAGATCAGAAAAGATGCACTAAAACACCTTGCAGGTCTCTGCTAACTGATAAAAGCCCTGGTTTTCTTAACATTTTGTGACCAAATTGGGGAATCAGCCTAACCTGTAAACTAAAATGTTATCAGCAGTTGCTCAGCTTTGTAAATTGCTTTGTGAAGTGGTGGATTTAATTGTATTACGTTTTTGTATTGAACTTGTGTGTTGAGCTTTCTGCAATTCCATTTTTAAGATGTTCTTTGCCCTTCTGTTGGATAACAAAAATCCTGGAAAGTGGCTGCATAGTTTCTCCCCATATTCTCTGCATAACTCAAAAGCTGTCTATGCTTTGTTGTGTTAACACAATGTCAAGAAATATAACAGGGATATGTCTTAGAGAAATGCAAACTGGTTGGGTAAAACCAAGAGAAAAGCAGACTTTTGAAGAGAGCAAATGTGCCTTCAACTACTGACAGATGTCTGCTTGCTGCATATTATTATTTCCTGCTGAAAATAAGCAGTTTTCTTCAGCTTGAATGGTAGGTGATNTATGTAGAGAGGTTGTGTTCAGAGCTGTTTCCTGTAACTCATAATTGGGTCTCCAAGGAAGGGTAAATTATGCCTGCAGCTCGAGCTGTAGTTAATGCTCTCTGAGAATAATTATTGTGATGGTTGGTGGAGGAAAAGGAGCAGAGGAAGAGGTGCAGCATATGGACAGCAAGTACAAATGTGGTGGCTCCACTGTTTGTTTCTTTATGCTAATCCATTCTCATGGTGATAATAAGTAAATTATCAGCGTTGATTTATTTCTGAGGCAGCCAGCTCGAGGTTCTTTCTACTTAATCCTGACCAGACTGGGAGGCCTTGAAAGAAAACTGTGAGCTGTGGTTTTTCATGTGCTTGGAGGCTACAGGTGGCACTTCAGAGATGATTTCTGTAAATGATCCACAGCTCTGTCACTTGTAGATTGGATTGCTGCAGTGTAGGTGGAGCAAGAACCTTGAAAGCACTTAGAAATCCCAGTTTTTTCTTTATTTGTGCTTCCACAAAGGGACACACTGCCTGAGTGTTGTTATTGCTGGCTCCAAAGCAGTGTGGCAGCTCCCTGGAACAGAAGAAAGGACTGTGGGATGTGAGAGGTGCTGAAAGCTGATTTTGGATATCCCAAGTGTGGAGTTGGAGTGCCCAGACTGGGCATCTGTGTCTGACCAATGGATCCACTGCCTCTGAAATTCCATTTTTCCCCCCAACTCCCTGTCGAATTCCTCTTGCTGATGGGGCTGTGAGAGTGGATATAAACCTGGTGGCTGCTGAAGAAAGGGCTGCAGACTAATTCAGCTGAGCAAACATCTGCTGCAGGAGCTTTTCAGGGCTCAGAGGTGCCTGTACAGAACCACAGCCACACTCAGAGTCCCACATCTGTCCTTGGGTGGCTCCTCAGCATCTCCTTCCCGTGCTGGTGCCTTTTGTGGTGATGTTCAGGTGTACAAAGCTGCTGAAAGGAGTGGAAGGATGGAGGTTAGGACTGTTCCTCCACACCCCTTGTGTGCTGACACTTTGTGGGAGTCTGTTCAATGCAATGTGGTCTCCAGAGATTCTTCAGCACTTGCTGATAAATACACTGGGAATAACTTACATGTGGTTTCACCTGCATATAATTCTGAAGTGGGGCTTTATTCTGTGTATCACGATGAAACAGGGCTTAAATCCAACATTTGGATCCTTTCTAAACTGATGGTCATCTCTTTAGCAGTGAAATGGGATGCCATAAATAAGGATTTTAAGTGCTAAACTGCAGGAGGCACTGAACTTCTAAAAGATAATTTATGCAAATATTCCTACCTCCTTCCTACCAATTTAATCTCCATGCACAAATATCAACATCTCTGCCAGCTTTTTGCTACTTCTAGAGGTTTTGATATCAATAATGGCCCCCCTTTAGTCATCATGATTGTACCTGATCTCCTCACATGTAAACTGTTGTTTGAGCCCTGTAATTCCTTGTTTGAGCCCTCTAATTCCTCCTTGAGTTGCTCCTTAGATGCAGAAATTGCATCATTCTCACACGTACAAACAGTGAGTCCCCAGGGCTCTTCCCTTCACCCACAGTGCTGTGATAATGATGGATTTAAATGAGCTGTCTGCAAAGTGTAGCTTCTTAGCTCAGATTAACAGTGCTGTTTGCAGGCAGGGGTAAAGGTAGGAAGGCAGGAAAAGTATTTGGGATATGGGCTGCAAAAAGTGCTGTGGGAGTGAATGGCACTGTGAGAGCTGGATCTGGAAAAGCTCCTCTATTTCCTTCTGCTCCAGTCTGTTCTGAGCTCGGGACAAGACCCAGGCAGGAAAGGATGTGGGACTGCTGCTCGTTTTGACTTTGGGATTTTTATTCGGGAAAAATGCAACCAAGGCCAGCTTTCAGAGGCCTGAGTGAGCTCTAGGGGCAAGGACAAGAAAGAAGGCAAGAGGAAAAACCCTCTGCACCTTGTGGTGGCTCAGTGGCTCAAATCTGCCCTGCTGGTTTGCCAAATTCCTGGCCAAGGAAGAGGGAGTAGGGAGAAGAGTGGTGGCTTCAGCCTGCACCACAGCACTGCCTGATCCTGGGAAATTCCTGGAGTCCCTCACCTCTACCTGTCCCCCAAAAGAGCTGTGGGCAGCTCTCTTTATCCAGAGCCCAGGTAAGGAAGGGCTTTCCAGGGAAATGTTCCTTGCTGGTGGTTTGCACTCTGAGCCTGAGCCCAGCTGCTCCTGGCTCTGTAAATGTGTGTGTAAGGTTGGTTTAATTTCAGGTTAATTGCTCCACAGTCCTTTTTATCCTGTATTTATTTTGCCAAGCTGGTTTTTGATTCTTTGGGGAAATCATCTTTGGGCATTTCCAGAGAGCACAGGTTTTTATGAAGTGGAAAAGGTATCAAATAAGCCCAATTAGCTGAGCAAGTGTGATCTGCAAATCCACCACACTCAGGCAATCCCTCTTTTAGCAAGATGCAAATCTGTCTCCTGTACTTTTAATAAAGTTTTAGATGCAGAATTCAGAATTAGGTGCTTTTGATTAGCCCATGTATGAGTAAGAAATGACTTCCAATACTCCATTGTTGTGGCATCCCCATTATTTTTCTTGTTAATTCCTCTTCTAAAATTTTTTTAAATTAAGCTGATGGCTCTGCATGTCTTATGTTCATCTCAAGGGATTTTTAGATTTGAAATCATTATAATTTACAGTTACCTGGATATTTAAGACACACTCTGACATTTACTCAGTCAAAGCTGTACTTGATGGTCTGTGGTAGTCTGAACCAAAGCTCTGACCTGTGCACCTTGCTCCACATGTATCTCTGGAACAACACTGATTTCTGTAGCATAACTTGGATCTAAAACCTGGGAGAAAATTGTGCTGTGCCTCCAGGGCATCACTTTTAGATATCTCCTAATATCAATAAGCAAATACTGTAATTTCAATTAATCAATAAGTAAATAATGTAATTTACCTTTAAACTGTTGATTGTGTTTCTCAATATATGTAAGGGAGGCTTTTGTGCAGAACTGAAATCCATCCATGATTTATGTTTTCTAAGTGTGAAAGTGATCAAAGTTTTCTTTAAGGTTTTTTTTTTAATTTAAAAACACTAGAAAGATGGTCTTGCTCTTTATCAAATTCCTGCATTCTAATGACACAGTATTCTGTGTTTCACTGGTTTGTAACAAATCAGCACAATTTAAAGCTCACGTGGATGTGCCTGAGGCCACAGGCATTTCATGAAGTATCACTCAATTGGTTTAATTTGATTTAACATTCTGCACTAACAGAGCAGTGTTGGAACAGAATGAAACAGGAATTTCAACAGTAACCTTTTACTTTATGGAGTGTGTCAGTAGAAGTTGTCCTTGCTGTGACAAAGCCTTTGTTTCCCAGCAGTGTTCTGTGTGTGCTCACCCAGGTGTGAAAGGGAGAGTGACTGTGAGAGGCAAGGGTTTCTTACTTAACAATCACCTGTTGGATATTTCCCTTTTGCTCAGTGTTCTGTAGCCTCGGGGTGGGGGTTTCCTCTCTGTGTCAGCCAGATCAGGAGCTGTAATGGGAGAAAGAAACTGGCTCCAAGTCTCCAGGGGCTCAGGGTGGCTCTGTGAGGTCAGGAGCTGCTGTCCTGCTGCTGCACTGAGAATTAGAGCAGCTCCTGGGAGACTTGTTTGAGAAGCTGCCTGCAGAGCAGGAGTCTTGATTTCCATGCTTATCAGTCAGAATGTATCCATCTTTTTATCCCTGCTGCTGTTCCATCCATTTTTTTTTATTTCTGCTGCTGTTCTATCCATGTTTTTACTCCTGCTGCTGTTCTATCCATGTTTTTATCCCTGCTGCTGTTCTATCCATGTTTTCATCCCTGCTGCTGT
>VZTZ01024329.1:0-27487 GCA_013400955.1 Drymodes brunneopygia | reverse complement strand
CAAGGAATTTAGAGAACTGTTCCCCAAAATCACTGCAGAATCCATTTGGTAACAATGGCCCTCTGTCCCAAGTGTGTGGATTTGATTTATAGGTGCCCTGTTTTTCTTTCATTCTCAATGAGTTGGAAATAAAATTAATTGTTTCTCTAGGTTCTTCTGCAATTTACCGAGCTTTACCTACAAATAATCACACCCCAAAGGTNTCTTTATAGCTCCATGCAAAGACGCGCTCAGGCCTGAAAGTGCAAACAACATTCTGTAGCTGCACAACACCTCAAGCTCATTAATTCTGATTTCAAATTAGCTACAATTTCACTCAGGTTATATTGCTGAAGTGCAGAATGCCCAAGAATGGTTGTCCATTGCTATCAATGGAATAGACAGCTTGTTTCACCCTGGCTGGGGATTCTTTCTGATCTTAGGATAAGGTTTTTGTCTTGACTGGATATCTAGAAAATCCCTGACTCCACAGGTGCCCAGAAGAGATTTTGGGCTTTTTCGGCATTACTGCTCTAGTCAAGCTGAATTTTTAAATTAAATTAGACTTTTAAATTAAATGCCCCTACCTGCTCCAGGATATGTTCCCAGAGATCTTCTGCATCTCGCCAAGTATGGCCAGCAAGAGAGATGACTTACCACAGCCCACCTGTCCCACAATCATTGTTAGCTGACCTGGGAGAGAGGAGAGTATACATAAGATTATGATTTACCAAATAACTAGGGAAAAACATCTTATTATGTTAATCTAATGTAATTTTGTACCTTGAGGGATTCGGATATCAATATTGGACAATGCTGGAGGACCTTCAGGTGTCCAAGTGAAAAATCCATTTGTGATCTGTACCAAGGTGGAGAGAAAAGATAAACAGAAACCCAGCTTTAGAACTCACTTTTTCCCCCCAACATCAGAGACACTTCTTTTTTCATTACACTGAGCAAAGGAACACAGTTAACTTTTGCCTGATCCAGGAAATGGATCTTCAAGTGACTGACCTTGTAAAGGACTGTACTTCGATGGCCCAAACAAGCACTATTAGACTATTAGAAAATTACTGAGAATTCATGAGGGGAAAAGAAGTTGCCATTTAGAGTTTCTCTTGTTCTGTTATTTGTAAGGTGGGTATATGTAATAAGTGAAAGGATTACAACACAATCAAATTACAGACATGCCCAGTTTGCTCTCTGCAGAGCCCTGAATGACACCTGAGACACAGTGCAGCTTATACAGCAATTACACCTCCCAAATTCCAAGCAGACCTGCAGAACCTTCCACAAAATTAGATGTTATTGCCCATTACAGCATTTTCCTTTGTATTTCTGACATGATGCTCAGATAATCTAGGTTTTGCTAGATACAGAAATTGTTTCATTGAAAAAGACTAAAACAAGGAAACAAAGCCTGATCAGACTTTAAATTGAGATTTCCATGGATACTGTGAAAAACAAGGAACGGGAGACAATTTTAAAAGGCCTACATTTATACAGGATCCTCTTCTCTCACTTTTTCAGAGCCACTAAAGCCTTCAAAGCATTTCAGCTATGCAAGCTAAAACAATTTTTCATCTAAGAAGAGTGGAAGGGGACACTTTTATTACACCCTTGAGAAAAGTTGATACTCCTATCTTGAGCAAAAGCAAACGTGGTGTTCCTCCCTCTGGATTACCAGGGACAGCCAGAGGATCCTCTCCCAGCTAATGCCCCTTCCTGGACAATGAGCTGCAGACAGAAAGCACCTGCACAAATTCCCTGACCCAGGGGCCGCCGGTGACAATGGTGTCAGCAGATGGAGCCAAAGATTATCCCCGGGCCTGGCTTTCTGTCCAAGCCTCACAAAGATTACTGCACTGGCCTCTGCTTTGTGACAAACTCCTCTGCTGTCATTCCAGGCTGTCTTTTGACACAACACTGCCCCCAAAACCCTCTTTCATTCATTCCTCTTCTTTTCCTGGAAGTCTGTTCAAGAAGGATCCTGCACCAATTCAGCATGTCTAAAAAAAACCTGAAAGCATTACCAGTTGTCCTACTTAGTCCCATGAAACTGAATTATTCATCCTCTTTTGCTGGAAATGCAAATGTAATAGCAGACTTCCTAAATAAACAGCTTCATCACTATAACAACCATCAGGATTTTTATTACTTCTGGCCATTTCCACAGCAAATCAAGAGCATCAGTCTTCAAAGTGGCACGGGTAATTGTAATTCTTTTCTTCAGACAAGTTAGATCTTTGGGAGTTGGTTTTTAATTTCATCTGGGTAAAGGCTACTAGGAATTCCAAAATGGGAAGGGGAGATCCATGATGAGATTATTTTGGGAATAAGTAGAACAAATTCTTTTTTGTTTTCTTCATCCCATTATTCTATACAGACCCTGGAAATGGAGAGACTGGCATACACAAAAGGTTGGGTCAGATGATCATTTGAGGTTCCTTCCAACCTAGGCTGTTCTGAGTTAAAAATTTTGTACCTGGGAACAGGGCTAATGACTTAAAGACTTAAAACAGAAAATGACTGGGTGAAATCTAGAGGAATAATTGCAACTAATCACAACCTAGAGATTAGTAGTTAATTCTTAGAAAGGAAGACAGAGACAAGAAAGGTGGAGGTTAATCAAGTGCACAAGTATCTGTCAGTTCACACCAAACACTGATTCTTGAACTTGAAACTGCCATCAGAATACAAGAATGCCTATTAGTGAGCTAATATAAGTGTTATTAGAGTGACCTTCATATCACCTTTACACAAAAATCATCTGCTTCTGTCATGTTAATGGGTCTTCTCATGTGGGAGCTGTAATTGTTCCAGTCCTCCCTGGCAGGCCTCTTGCGGTTCACAACCTTGAGTGGCTGTGCAAAATCAGAAAGACACAAATAAGCACTAATTGGTGGCAGCATCAGCAAAATGTCCTAAACCCTAGCAACCATAGTGTGAACGACACAGTTCAGGGTATTAAAATAGAGGGTTTGTAATTGCAAGAACTAATCAGTAGGAAATGGAGAAGTGAAAAATTTATTCTGGGTACGAACGACTGCAGCCACTCCACCAGCAATGAGACAGCTTTACTCACCACTGCCTGGTACTTGCTGTGATTATCTGCACTTCTGAGCTCTGAAGATTTATCATGCTCTTCTCCAATTTCTTCGCTTGACAGGAATTCACTCAGTTTCTGCACACTGAAAGGGAAAAAACCACAATCACAGCTCAACTGTAGAAGTAAAACTTTTGTTCACTGCAATGTTTATTACAGAGCATCCCTTCTGGTACTTCAGCTGCTGGCTGCTGCACAGTTTGTTCTTATTCTGTTACAGGTGTATGAAAGTGTGCAATGGGAAGGTATTGCAAGGAAGTTTTCAAAACCTGTCCTGTTGCCTATTAAAAGTGATGGTATTTTAACACTTTGTGCAGATGTTCCTCAAGTCTCGTCTTTTCTGACACCACCAGAATGATCTCAGACAAAGTTTTTTTCAGGCACTTGGTGGGACACAGAAGGGCTACAACAGTGCCTTGTTTTGAAGCCACTTGCCTAAGCAGAATTAATGTCATTTATACTGATCATGTGTGGCCCACTCAGTCCTACTGAACAGTCTTATGAACACTGGCAGTGTGATGAAAGCTGTGAGCCACATTCAACCAGTTATGATGAAATATGATGTGCATAAGGTAACTAGATAAAGGAATATACCTTAACAGAATAGTATTATCATATATAGATGAGATATAAAAGGAATCCTGACAACCAGCAACACAGAAGAAGGCATAAAATTTTCACTAGCTGCTTTAAGATTTAATTAGCTAAGAGATAATGTGCCTTTATTAAGACACTTAACAGATCAGGGCATCAATTTTGTCTCTGTACCTGACTTTATCAAATGTATGTCTAATCTACTCACAGGGACAGCAAATGAAATTTGTGAAGGAATTGGACTGAATCATGAACTCAACATCAAAGGAGCTCAATTAGGTGGAAACAAGTTAACTATCAGTCTTCAAAACGATAAAGTGCCAGAAGGCCTTGGGTTCCTAAAAATAAATTTATGGACAAGAGCTGAAAAAATTGATTTCAATGTTTAGCCTTAGGCTAACTGGGGAGAAAGGGGAAAACAATGCCACTGAAGCATTGTGATATGTAGGGATCTGTTAGGATGCCAGTCTTATAAAGTAAGAATAAACCTGCCAGGATTTAATTTGCATTTCAGTGCTAGGGGTTTCTTCTTTAGAAGGAGACTCAGTTTCTTCTAAGAAGCTTGTGAGATCACCCACTGATGCCAAAACATTGTTGGACCCAGGCACTACAGCACTGCCTGTACAGCTAACACTTGTACTGCAAGCAGAGGTCAAAGTCACCTGGGGACTCCCCAGGAGAGAACTGGTTCTACAGTTCTTCTGTCAACCTGTCTGATTGCTGATGGCAGCTGAGGACTGAGATCAGTGCATCTCTTAGTGGATTCAGCGGAGGGAATTTAGGTAGAGGAGGTACTACAATCTAAACAACAAAAAGGGGGAGAATAACTATTTGGGATGGAATGACAGGAATAATAATTAATTTGGGATCAATTTTGGATCAGAAATCCTTAATGGGAAGGTCTTTTATCTCCAAGTGATTAGAAGCTCCATTACTAGAGATATTTATATCTATTTGCACAAAAGTCTGAAAAACAGGGCTAGGAATGTTACCCTTTTGGTTTCCAGTGAACCAGACATTTAAAAGAACATTTCAAATGTCTTTAAATGAACCAAATGATGGTTAAGATACTGCCTATATGGATTTGATATGCAGCTGCAACTATATACTCTCTATGAAAATGACACTGATATATGATATATTTGCTCTGAAGATGGAGCAGACAGAGAAGCCCCCCATGTACCTGCTTCAGGGTCTAGAGGGCTGGAAGAGAAGACAGCAAACATTCTCAGACCATGCATATCCAAACAAGAGTATGTCTGTATTAAACCACGCAACAATTTGATTTTATTCTCTAGTTCCATATCCAGGTGTCTGTACTCTCTGCAAACTCCTGCCCAATGCTCTGCATAATTCTGGAATCGCTGCTCCTGAGGCAATTACTGAAGAAACATAGTAGAGCTGTGAGAAAATCTTGTGTTAGAGGCAAACAGCTCTTATTTCAGGATGCCAGACTGTTTTAAACTCTTAAAGAATAGAAAAAGGACATTCTCTGCAGAGCTCTTGCTGACAGCGCAATTTCAGTATTCCAATATCTCCACAGGGGAGCTTATTTTTAAGCCACAGAACAGACATATTGATTAAATCACTGTTATTTGCACAGCTGACTGGAAAGAAGGTTTGATATTAAACCTAGTAAGATACATAATGCCACTCTTGCTGCTTAACCTTTGCTGACAGAAAACTGTACACTGCACCCTTTGTCCCTGAAGACTCACATTGAAGAAATACATCAATTGGCTGCTCACTTTTAATTTTCAGTGGCAAAACACTCCACATATTAAAAAAACCCCAAACCACCACTTTTCAAAGAGGTATCAGAATTTCTCACCTTACTAAAGACTTTGAACAGTTGTCCCTCTCAGAAGCAGACACTCAAGCCTATAACTTGGAAAATTTTCAGGGGTCCTACATGGAACAGATTTAAATCTGTCAATCACACCGTGGTTCTGAGAGTGTCAGTGACAATCCATGGAGATGCTTTGCAATTGGGCATATGTGTAATGCTTAAAGATACTGACAAGGTTATTGATGGATATTATTGTCCTTGATAGCATCAGGCATCAGAGACTGTAGCCAATACTAACAGAGCAGGGTTTGTGAAGGGCCTGAGATGCAAAGGTGCAAACACTCTCTTACTATCCTTTACATGTTGCTTTCACTGCTGGATAGTCTTCTGCTCCACTTAGTCCTTTTCTGTCACTACAGAAGAAGTTATCTTTCCACACTTGCTAAAACTGGTTTGAATATCTCATCCTAAAGAAAGCTGAAATACAATTTTGCCAAGTTAGGTCACCTTTGCTTGACCAGCTACTTATTAGCAGGAAGGTGTAGGAGCAGGACACAGTTACAGCAAGCAAACAATAGCTGTGCTCAATTGGTGCAAACTCAACTGTCTGCTTTTTAACATTTACTAAACTATTTAGGCAAGCACATCTTTGCATGGTTTGAAAATATCTGGCACATGCTTCCAAAATATTGCTCTAAAGAGTGAGGTACTCTAGAAGAGAGGAGCACCACCAGCACTATGGAGCAAGGCACCCTGGAACACTGCCTGGGTGACACAGACAGCCAGGAAGGCAAAGGATCCTGTCAGCTTTGTTACAGAGTTTGATTCCTGTCTGCACCACAAATGGCAGGGCAACAGCGTGCCAACAAGAAGGTGTCTCCAGAATAACCCACAAAGAACTCGCAGCTAGCAAGAATTAATACTTGGCTGATACTAATTGTTCCTGTGGCATTAACAGACACAATTCATTTGCAAAGAAATCCTTATACAAGCCAAAATAAATGCCTGCTGGTAATAGGCAGTGTCAGTGTTGGCTCCCAGGCACTTTGCTGGCTGTAATCTTTGCATGACAATTTGCCATGGCTCCAGGGACTACCACAGTGGCTGCAAAACTGCCAGCTGCTGATGCTCTCAGATTTCACACTCCTTAGGAGAGAGGATACAGCTGTGACTTCACACTGTCAGGGAATTTTCAAACATTGAAGGCAATCTCAAATCTCATGCTGTAGTCTCCTTTCCATCTCCAAACCACCACAAAGGCAATTAAGGAAGGACTGGTGTCCAGTATCTCTCCCATAGTTTAAATAAGCTTGTCAGACAGCTTCATTGGAAGTCAAAGCTGTTCTAATAAGGAAGGAAGCCCAAACTTTGCTTTCCCTATCACTCAGGTAGAGTTACACTGCATATGAAAAAGTACTAGGAGTTTTTTACACTAATCTGTTGGTACTCAAAATCCCCAGTGAAACAGCAATTGTACTGGTTGTTCTTTGGTTAGCTTTTGAACACTAAAACTGACATGTTCATCAGAAAGTAAGAATTCATCAAGTCTGGATTAGACATTTAGTCATGAACTTACTGTGACTCTTAAAAGTGATTTTTAAGGTTTTTTTGTTTGCCTGTTTCAGTCTAACTCTGCCCCAACAGATAGCAGCTGAAAAACAAGAGATAGATGCTGAAACACGTGTCCTTCTGTGATTACCTTTGACCCTTCTACATGCCTGATGGAGGGTAAAAGAGTTGGGAAGCAGTCNTACAATGGTATTTTCTATGTTCTTACCCTGCACGTCTGTCCCCCCTATCACAACCTGAGGATATTATTTAGTCATCACCTTTTCATTTTGACCTTCACTCAACTTCATTTCATGTAAGTAAACTACAAAGAGAAAGAATATAGAGCTAAAACAGAACTCAAGCATCAGTACAGGTGTAACAGAAAAAGGCTAGATACTTCTTTTGTGTTTAAACTGTGCCTGTCCTTTTCTCCTACCACATATAGCAACGTTCAAACAGTGCAAGCTCTCCCCAGTTACTTCATCTGAAGTGAAGTGTCATTGTCTGACTCCCCTGACCAACTCTTTGGCCATACTTTTCTCAGCATAAACCCCTGAAGGATTTTATTTAGTGTCAGATATTTCTCTTGCCTACGTTTAGATGATCTTTAATGAAGCCTCCAACATATTGATAAATTCTGTACTCATGCTTATATAAAACAGCTGAGTTATTTCAGGTAGCTCTAATTCCTTGTCAGAGAGGAGAATTTGAAAATGTAACTATGTTAGTGTGTGTAATTGCAAAATGAAAGTTTAGACTTTGAAAGACTAACATGCATTAAAGTCTAGAAATGCATGGTTTACACCTCACCCCAGGGAAAAAAAAAGACTGTCTTTTTCTGAGGAAAATGTTCTTGCTGTGTTGGAATACAAAGCAGCCTCTCATGTCTCCTTAATGGTTCTACTTCCTGACCACTTTTCACACTTTCTATCAACTCAGGGTAGTTACAGCACAGAAACTGTAAAGAATGGAAAGTTGCTGCCTGCAACTCTGTCCTCCGGAATGCCATTAAATCCTTGCCTTTGCAACGTGCCTCTGAGACTGCTGCAGTACATGGGTTTGCTTTTAGGGATGAATCTGCTGAGAGAATCTAGCAAAGCTGATAAACTTCTCAGAGATGGATTGTGCTCTTCTCCTGCCCACAGAACAAGATCATGCGTGTTAAATATGAAGCTGGATGGAATCAATATCCAGTAGGGTTGCCAAAGCCTGCTGCAGTTAAGATATCCAAACTACTTGGTGGCTCCCAAGGAGCTGATCTGAATTTTGCTATTATGTGAGATTACCAGTACATACAAGGACTTCAAACTTCTTTCAACCAAACAAGTAAGAGTCATTGGAATTTGGGGGTTCCTTCCCCCCTTTTTTTTTTTCAATTATGTGAGTGTCCAGAATAACAAAATGTTTTCTAAAACAACTCTGTTTTGCAGCTAAGACTTAATGTTTAATTATATTTAGTCAAAAGGACTTTGTTACTGGAAAAAGGTGGACTAAAAACTGGGAAAAATGTTCAGCTGGTCTGGATATTTTAGTAACAGTAACCACTGTTATTTTCCTGTGAGAAAGCCTGGAGTTATTTTGCTTCTGACAGATTAGGCAAAAAATCATAGAAGTAGGAAAACCACTCCTTTCTTTCTTTTTCTTTCCTCAGTTTTAATGTATACTAAATCCTGTAATGATGTCACCCAACTTTGATTCTGGTGGGGGCATTTCATTAAAATTTAGGAAGAGATAATTTCTATAATAGCTCTTTTAGTACACATGAACAATTCCACATACATATAGTCTGGATCCTGGCACAGGGGCGAGGCACACGAGATCCAATTTCCACTTGGTCTTGAAATGGAATTCTCTCGTAGTCTAGCCAACACTGCCCTGAAACTTGTAGGTATACTTTCTGTAATCCAAAGCAAATCTATTCCTTATGAATAAAATAGCTCTAACCCCATTCTTTATTTCTGCTAATAGCTATGTGTACTTAGCAAAGAATTCCAGAGTCTATTCAACAGTGTTAAAAGAACTATATATAAAAATCTCTTTTCTGCTTTCTTAGTGTTCTACATCTGTCTGCCTTCCCCTAGATCACAAATACATCAAATCCTGGTCCTCTACTGTGTTTTAACTTTTTTTCTTAAAGAAATTAAATCATGCATTCACTATAATATTAGCTAATGTGTTTTGGGCTGATTTTGCTTCTCATTTTAATAATACTTACGGGAAGAGAAAAGAGCAAATTCTCCCGTATTTATATTCCATTTTTAGTCTGCAGAAGTGCAAGTTGTAAAGATAAGTGTAATTTCTGCTAAAGTCTGAAGGTGTAAGGAACTCCTAGGCTGAAACAATGAAAACCTTTATAAGCCAAAATTATCTGCACCATCAACATAAAGCTGTCCTGCTTTACCCCAAGCTGAGAAGTTATCTCCTGTATCTTGCACATACCTAAATATCACACATAATACACAACAAGAACGCAATTGCAAACTTGGAATGCTTCAAGAAGCATCAGTAAATATTTAAAGTTGTTTCTAATAATACGAGTTCCTATGTAATTGCTTCACAGAATAATCAGTACTCCTGGGATGAATACATGTTTTTCCTAGCTGTTATAAATGTCATTGTGAGGATTTAAAATCCAATAAGCCTTCACAGCCCTACAGCTGAATCTTTGACTATAAATAGATTTTAATGCCATATGAAGCACTGCAGACAAAGGGAAGCCATCTATGTTGAACTGGGTGTAAGACAGTTGCTGGTCTCACAGCCTGCAGCTAAATTCTGTTTTATGTCAAAGCAGAAACTCCTCTTCAAGCCCACAGTGCTTAGGAGAAAGAGAGAAATTCTGGTCTCAGAAGTCAATGAATACCTCACTTTAATGCCAGTTAAATTCAGTGAGATCATGATCTTTCCCTTAGAGTACATCAGCTATGTGATCATCAGGACTAGGCTTCCTTATTATTCCAAGAGGTATTTGTACAGGTACCTTGTAGTGCTCCAAAACTTCTTGCTAAAATTTTCCATTTCATTAATATCTCACAGATTATATATTCTTCAGTGTGACTTTACTAATTATTTCTAAAATATTAGAGTAGCAATTTTATAGGTGTTGCATATGATGTCTTCAAATACAGAGTTCAATCTGCTGTGTCTTTTAAAAAGCACAGTAAAGTCTTAAAGCAGCTTGAAAAATAAAAGGAAAGGAAGGAAGCTGGATACAGAATGATGAAATTGCTAGGATGTTCATATTTTTCTTTCCAGGATATAGAAATGGTTTTAAGAATCACTTATTTTAACAAGAAATCCATATTTTGAGTAAAAACATGTAAGTACTGTCTGTTGGAGTTTCAGTGCAAAGACAAGGCCTGTCACATATTATTTGTGTGCTCTGAATTGTGCAAAATGCACAAAAAACCTCAACAAATAAATTTCAACATCAGTTTCCTCTTTAATGCTGTATTCTAGAAAGGAATATTGCTGGCTAAATACAGTTTGTGAAACATTTGTCCCTTAAAAGCTTTTCTCCAGAAAAAGTCAATTCTATGAAGCACTGATTTTCTCTTTTAGGCATATTTCCCATACAAGCAAAACTCTGCTGAATGAAATGGAGGGTCTGACTAGATGGAAAGTGAGGAGTACGGATCAGAGTCTAAAGCAACTGAAATAATCTCCACAGAGAAATGATAAACTCATTAGTAGCTAATAATTCAGTAGCACTTAGCTGAGCAGTGGATTACAATGCAGGAAGAGACTTACTGGATATGGAGGTATAAAGGGAAAAAGACTTGAGAGGCTAGTCATTTCTTTCTGTCTCGTTTCCTCCACGCTGCTGTGGAATATGTGCTCCCAAGCATAGAGTTTAAGGAGCTTAATGCCTCGAAGCATCTCATTTGTCTTCTTCAGTCTCTCGTTGGAGTACTCCTGCAACATTTACACACACATTTACCTGAAGAGTACAATAAAAACATTGGCTCCCCAAGCATAAGGATGACATAAAAATTATATGCAGCCCCCTTGCACAGTGCAGACATTTCTACCACAAACAGCACTGCTCCTATCTGCAGGAATTTCTAGGTGACACTGACTGTATAACTGGATGCTGTGGGGATGAATGCTGTCCACATTCCTGGAAGGCTGCATACTGTTGATGGGAAGGAATTCCTTTTCACACAGGAAGATGCACAAATAACTCTCATTGCTACCCATGATCTGTGGTGGAAGAGATTTCAGCAAGCTCTGGCTTCATTACAAGTTCCTGTGGCTTCCTTGGCAGTGCAACAGTTGCTGAAAGGGGGAATAAGGTTCAGAGCAGCTGGACATGGTAAGCTAGGTAGCTTTTTCAGCAGTGATGCAGGTGATTCAAATTATAGACAAGCCAAGCTTGTGACTTAGCAGACCTCCAGGCTCCCCAGTTGAGGCATATACTGTGTGAGTCAGGACTGCACAGAGTTTGTTTAAATAAATCAGTTTGATAGATTTCCACATCTGGGATCCAAGTTTGGATGCAGCATTCTTACTTCCTTTCCTCTTGGACAGCTTGCCCTGCACAGCTCATTTATTTGTGCACTGCTCAAAGCTACTTCAGTCAATGACTACTGACCATTTATATTTGTAAGTTAGAAGGTTTTTAATTTTTTTTTTGCTCTTAGGGAACCATAATTGTTGAAAAATATAAACCTCAAAAAATAGGTGTTTACTGCTTATACTTACGATTTCACATTCTTGAACATAGCATTCTTGGACATTATGAAATGTCTGAGAAGCAATTCTGGGTCAGCATCCATGGTTAGCTTTGTAATTCCAAGCACAGACCAATGCATAATTACCAGATATGATATTTATATCACAAATGAGTTTGAAGACACTTACCAATGTGCTCCGCTGGGCCTGTGAGAGTTTTGTTGCTACAAAGTACTGAACAGGTGCAAGGACTATGATTACTGCTGCTCCAATTAAAGCACTGATTCCAAGAAGGTAATAGAGCAGAAGAACTCCTACAATTATCTGTTGGGAAAAAAGAAGGTGAGGGAAAGATCTTGGCTTCATTTGGGGTATGCACCATAAAGAGCAATTTCAGGGTAAGGGACAATGTTCAACCAACAGCAGCTGCAGTTACAGCCACCCAAATGTCAAAAGTCATAGCCAGTGTGATCAGTCAGGGCTTCTCTCAGAGACCCACACACCTACCAAGTGCTACTCCCCAGCCTGGGCAGTCTCTGTATTTCTGTTCCTGTATCTCTCCCCATTATGAACAGTAAAAGATGGCTGTACAGGTTTGTGTATCTTTTATAATTTAACACTCAAAACTATTTTAAAGAACTTTATTTAAAAATAAATTTATAAAAACCATCTTTAAACAAAATTTAATTAAAAAATACTTCCAAGTAACACATTAAACTACTGAGAATATCCACCTCAGAAAACCTCTCACATAAACCAGCAAGGACCTGCTTTAAAGATCTACAGTGTCAGACTGACAATTACTTTTGAAAAAGGGTTAGAGAAATGGCTTAAAAAAAAGAAGCTTTGTCTTTGGATAAGTAAGAATCTAAAAAGAAAGCCACAGTGTGGATGGAGCGGGTTTACTGTAAGCAGCTCAATAAACACAAACAATATACACAAGCTACCAAAGTTAATTACCACTGTTCTAATGACTGCCTCCTGAACAACCTGCAACATTGACAATCTATGTATTTGAAAGTGTAAGCTGATAAATCAATCAGAAGACACAGGGATAGAAAGTTAATTTCATACATCACTTCCCTTAATTAAAAAAATACAATAATTGAAAATTTCCTAAAGTGTTATCTACAAATCTTGCTATGTTTGCACATTCTCATAACCTTCACAGAAACAGTCTTCCATAATTTCAAAGCTTAATAGTCATATGCCTATTTCCACACATTTATAGGAACTGGCTGTTTACATGAAGAAAAAGAGTCTGTAGTTTCCACATTTCCATCAATTTAAAGCACAGATAAAGAAAATAAGGATTTTTTTTTTTTTCCTTCTTACGAACCCAGTCTCTCTACAGCTGAACTAAAATATGACTCTCAAAATGAGCCACAGTATTGACTTAGAAAATATGCACCGACAAAGAAAGTAAAGTCCTATTGCATATGCACCATAAATCTAGTAAGAGGCAAGGTTAAATTGCAAATTAAAAAAATCTTTCAGTGATGAGTAAGTGAGTAATCTGCTTCCACTTGAAGCAAGGAAATTAATGAGTGTATGAAGCCAAACAAACCACACAAGGCCTCTGCCAGATCCCCCTGTCAGAGCTCTCCTCCATAACACAAAATGGTCTTGGTCTTTACAGATCAAGATTCTCATTCCCAACTGCTTCGTCATGGGCAGATGCTGTGGGCACTCAAAATACAGGGAAGCATTGAAGAGTGAGCAGCCACTGCAGAACACTGACTCCCTGTTTTCCTCACTACCGGTTGATTGGCAAGGACATTATGGGACCCCCTGGTTCTAAGAAGAGAGCATCAGCTTCTCCCATGGACAAGGAGAAAGCTCTCCCAGCTGGATCCTGAGGGAGCTGCTAGCTCACAGTTGCTTTTCCACCCTTCATGCTAGCTATTGAGAGGGTCAGCCTTTGCAACAAAAATCCCATATTTCCAATAGGTTAAAAATGATCCCATTTTCATCTTGCTTATAATGTGATAATACAGGCAAGCTTTTGAAATACATTTAGCATGAACGGAAAAAAAATGTGACAAATTGTATCTGAAAAGTACTGAAATCTTATTGAACATAATTCTATATCACGTCCCAAAGAATGGAGTCAAGAATGAAGAGTACACAGGTAACATCTGAGCTCTGGAGGACAGTACCCAGCAGATGGGAAGGCTCTCATTAATATTCCTGAGAAGATAAAAATCATATTAAAAAAAACCAAACAAACCTGTGTAACGAAACACTGCTTCTCTTTCATTAAAATTCCAAAGCTCTTTGCCAGAGATATATATCAGGAGCAAAAAGCTCACCAATAGCTCTGGTTATTTTGTCTTGATTATTTATTGAGGATGGCAAATACTTTCAGCCAGAAACTGCTTTGTGGGCAGTTTTGAAAGAGACAAATGTCCTTTCATTGCAAGTGTAAGCTATCCCTACCAATGAGCCAGAGAGATGAGAATACAGGATTTTTAAATAATCACAATGAAATCAAACAAGGGTTTTTATAAAATGAAGGCATGGGGGGAATTTTGCTCCCAGGGTTTGAGCCAAACCTACTGAGGGCATCTTTCAACTCACTGGCATCCCTGGGCCTCTTCTCATGGATTTCAACAGGCAATGATAAAGCTCCCATTGACTCCAGTCAGAGCAAAGATGGGGCTCAAATTATCTGGACTGTATAGAAAACCTAACTTGTCATGAATGGCTATTACAAAATCCACAGCAGATGCTGAAATGTTGATTGCTAGATTAAGAGCTACAAAACGATTAAAAACCTGTTTTAAATAATAATGGAGTTTTGCAACTTAGTATTATCTATCTTTCAAGCATCCTGTAGTTGTTTTTACTGCCTCATAAAACAAGGTACTGAGTGAATGCTATGGAAAAAAACTTAGAAGAACCCTTTGTGACCAATGTTGACTCACTGATTTTGGCAAGGGGTGCACCATCCACAAAAACAGGAGCATGCTCCAGCACTGATTGTCCTCATCTGGTAAGGAGCATCACAGGGGGAATTTTAATGCAAATATAATCACATTTTCTGCAGACTGTCAGGAAGTCTTTATGAGTCCGTGACTTCTGGCACATTAGAGCAAAATGTTGTTAGAGAATATGCAAGGGAACTGGATTAATTCTCAGTTGCACTAAAGTGCTCCCTACGCTGAGCTGC
Organism: Drymodes brunneopygia; assembly: GCA_013400955.1. Taxonomy (NCBI): domain Eukaryota; kingdom Metazoa; phylum Chordata; class Aves; order Passeriformes; family Petroicidae; genus Drymodes; species Drymodes brunneopygia. The sequence goes on along the minus strand of VZTZ01024329.1, from coordinate 12,622 downwards.
CAGAGAGGTCTTAGAAAATAAGTGAACACAAAATTGGTAGCTTGTACATAGTTTGTCTATAATAATTGATACCCTAGACATTATCATTAAGGGGGTGGACTCTTCTCAGTGCTTCATAGCTTTTCACCAATATCATTTTAGCAGTCTATAATCACTGACTTCTTACTGTGCTTCCCATAAATGAAATGAAAGTATCCTGATATCCAAATTATTACCAGCAGACTGCCAATATGTAACCATATAAAATATATTTCCTCTCAATTTATTTTCATTATAATTATCTTCTCTTTTGCAATTAGACATCAATATGAGGACACATTCCTTGATCATTGTTTTTTTTCTCCACTTTAAAATAATCTGACTCCCATTTTTCCTCCCTCACTCATAATTTCAGGGAAACCATACCAAAAATAAGTCAAGTTACTTTCTGAAAAATTCCAGGTGATAACTGCTATATCCACCACCCTCCCTTAATTCTAGAAAGCAAAATGTTTTAAACTGCCATATAAATTTCTCCAGAGTGGATCAGAAAAATCAATCCATACCTCCTGTGCAGGACTAACTGCATTGAAAGAGAAAAATGCATTTATACTGTGTCAATGCAGCCACATTGTGACCTAAATACAGCTACAGTCACCTTAAATCTTAATATTTTAACAGGCACAGCTATATAAATCTCACACATGTAGAAAGCACAGTAAAAATAAGCCATCAGTTAGTAAACTGCTGATTGTTTACATCTTATTATGTTCACTATCCTGATTTGAGGCTTTACACAAATTTCATGGAGCTAGCAAGAGTTTTATCAGAGATTCAGACAGATTACTTCTTCTTCCATACCTTAGCAATCTGCTCCCATTACCAGAGATACAGGAAAATCTGTGGTAACACAGCCAGTTTCAAACATGTGGCAAAAGTGTGAAGACTCAGAGTATTTCAGAAGGACATCAATTGGTTTTTCAGAGAATGAACAGTCCCCAAGACTGAGACTACACAAGAGGGTACAAGATGAATTCAAAGACTCACTATAACTGACTATAGAAAAAGATCTGCATTGCCCCTTCCAAGTATTTTCCTCAGTGAGGGGGAAAAAATCAGGGCAAATAGCTAAATCAGCTATTTTGGTTTTTTCCCAGGTTAGGAAGTTAATCTGTTTTATCACATGATCAGATGATTTGAAGACCTGATTTTAAGAGGAGTTGCTCATCTGATCTGTACCAGGTTGACAAAAACCTTTTGTATTCAATAGCAACCAAAAATTGTATTCAATTGCAACAAAGAAAATATCCTTATTGTCAGAAAAAATCCTGATGGTCAGTAGTCTAACACCTCACTCTTTGAAAGACATACATACAATTTACCTAATCATCTGAACAGCTGGCTTTTCTTCCCTGTCCCCAGATTTTCAATGTCATTTTCTTATATGGCTAACACCTTATAGAAGAAAATCACTAATATAAGATGCAGAGGGACACAAACTCCTAAGCAACACTTCTAAAGCCACATTACAAACTGCCTGGAATTATGATCTGCCAGTTGCAGTCTATATACAGTCTTATGAAAATCATTTAATTTTTGGTCAAGGACAAGCAACCCAAAATGGAAAGCTGCTGGGGAGATTACTTGCAGGTTTCTCACTTACACACCAGCCAAATCAGTCTCTGTGTGGTGTTGGAACCAGACTGCTTTTGTGACATGAACACAATGGAGTTTTCATCATGTTTCTGAAACTAAATTATATGTCTAGAAAATACCAAGTGCAATTTAACTCTACTGCCTCTTCTGTTTGTAATTACTTCTAGCACTGAAGCACGCCCAAAATGCACCAAGTAGCTGGAAAAACGCAGGAAGACTTGTAGGGTACTGAATATTGATGAAACTTTGTCATTTACTGTCAGCTTTTTCAGAAAGTTCTTAAACAGAAGTCTAGGATGATCCATGTGGGAAAGGAGACTGAAGGGATCACATGGGTATTTAGAGACAGGAGACCAAAGACACCAAAGGATAAAGCAGCAAAACCATTTTTCATAATAAATATGTTACACCAAAAGAAACCCCAAAACAACAACAAATTGTTGCTTGTCATCCAAGAAGCAGCAGTAATTTCAAGGGATGTCCAAAGGATCATCTCTAAGTAATCATATTTATGCTACTTCTCTTGCTTCCGCTAGGATTCAGAAGACAAATGATTGCAATATCTTCCAGTTAACTTCCCTGATGTAATAAATGAATGCACTGCAATCTGCTGCACCCTATAAATTCTTGTTACAAATGCAAAGCATGTTTGGCAGCAGCCGAGATACTATTACAATCATAAATACCTAAAGTCCAGTCACAGATGTGGAATCTATTACAGGCAATGTTTCTAGATGTTTTATTTCACGTTATCCTTTAACTTCTTTAGTATCTCTACTTTCATAAAATTCATCTGCAATGAACATACAAACTGATGTGCATTAAGAACAAAGGCACATTCAATCACCTTACCTGTACTGGCATAGCCCAAAGGTTAGGGCAGAGGAAGAAGAACCACATCAGCTGATTTGTGTCTATGGCAACCAGGTTACAGATCTGGCCTGCTGTCATCTCCCCCATAGACATGTTAGAAGTTGAAAGCTGCATAATTTTATTGTATATTTTTGTCTGGAAGAGAGATCAAAAGGCACTCGCATACAGAAATAAAAGGAGACTTCTAACTCCAGCTAACCCACAGACCCAGCACGCTGAGGGAAAACAGTATCTCCAGTAAATTGAGTGAAAAGAATAAAGTTTGGCCTTTTATGTTATTTTGTAAAATTTGAAGCTACTATTCTTCACTGACACAAAGCACAGTGCAGTTACCGGTATCATGGTTGTCTAAGTACTCCCTTTTGGCATCCCTGTGCATCAAAAAGAGAATGAAACCTTTACTGCCCAAAAATGCCCAAGAACCACATTAGCAACAATGTGGTTGCTAATACCTCCAGCATCTCCACAGAATGCCCTTCCTGTAACTAACACTAAGATAGTATTAGATGCAATATACAATCCTCAATGTATTACAATCCCTGTTATTTCTCTCTGGCAATTGATTCAGGTCCCGTCCAACCTCAGAACAATGTTCCTGGCTGAGAACATTGCTACATTTTGCTTAGAGAACTCAGTTGAATCGCAAAGTTTAATTCACAGACAGCGAATGTCACAGGGACAATTCTGTACTGAATTAAGCAGTTGCCTCAGTGCGAAATCAGGCATAAATCAGGTATAAAAATAACGGTATAGAATAATGAAAGCACACTTTTACCAGCTGGTTTGGTAAAAATCATTTAGGGCGCACTGAACCAGTGAAGACTTCCACAGGAGAGGAGGAGATATAAAAGATTTAATGAAAAAATTGTAAGGAAAAAAAAATAAAAACACTGGCACAGACACTGCCATTAACACTTATCTGCTGCTTAGAGTGATGGCTAAAAATTTTCCAATTTGGATAGTCCAACTGGCATTCTCTGGACCTCTAATATCCAGAACAGAGAACACAAAGCTTTTCTTAAACAAAATTAATTTAGCACTATATTCCAACTATTCTCTTATTGCACTTGCAGTGGTCCATGTATTTTTCAGTCAGTTGCAGCTCTTCCACTTAAGACATGCATTTTTTTTTTTTATATCTTTAGGTCAAATTTTTATTCCTGTAGGACTTTTCTACCTCACTCTAGTCAGGCAAAATCAATGGATGGAATCCAGAAATCTGTCAGCTGACAAGTGCTTCCAAGTGTAAGATCAAAAGAGAATTAAACAATTACACTGCTATTGAAAGCATCCATCCATCACGGAGACTCCCCACAGGATCTGTGCAGCTCAGGGGATAAATAGTGTAACTTATAACTTACCCTAAGCCTGGCTTTCAGGCTGTGTCACAGGGTAGGTTTCAGCCAGTGCCTTTGGCAATTCCACACTGTAATCTTACACCAAATTCTCTCATTTCCAGGCACCGAGCTTTGTATGCTACATCAAACTTTGATCTGTAGTTGTCAGTTATACAATGATTACAGATCCCATTTTTGCAATCTTATGTTCAGTGCTTACAGACTCCACTGTGCCTGGCAGATTTTGTGGCATGACCCATGAAATAAAACACTACTCCATGCATTGGGAATACAACCTATCCTCCTGTCCAAAGTATATTTACGAGACATTTTAAAGCTGTATTATTTGCATGGGATGTGACGTTACAAAAAAATGCCTTTGAGATGGGAGAGGTGCAGTTCACACCTAAACTATTTCAAAAGTTACATTCAGCTTTCCTGTCAGTAAATTTTTGCTTGAAGGTAAGAAGAAATACAGCATTAGATATTAAAAATAAACATTTATATAAAATAAGATACAAAGGAAACAGAACTCAGGGCTAACACAATTTCTAATGGCAATGGTACATTCAATACATTTCAGGAGAGAAGTGTTTCAGAATTTAACAACTATAATGATAATTTATATTTACAACTACATGTTTATGAGGGTGTGAAAAGGTTAATTAGTAATATATTGGGTACCTGTATTGCGCCTCTCAAGTTGATTCCTGTTTCAATAGCAACATAGTATGATGCTTGGAGAAATGTCCTTTGCAATAGAAGGGCGAAAAATAAGAGCACAGCCAAAACATAAGCATTGGACAGGAACTCTTGCGACGAAATAAAGAAAACACCAAGAATTTTAGTCTATTAAAAAAAGAAAGTTAGGAATCAAGTGCAATGGTAGTTTAATTACCTGTTTTGCATAATTTATAAGCAGAGATAGTCATAGTTTATTACTTTGAAAGTGCTCCCAACCTTGTCTGAAACCTCGCAGTTTATCAATTCAAAAGACACACTCTCATAACATGCCAACTCAGTAAGCTTCACTTAAATGCAAAATGACATTTATAGGATTTCTGATATCCTTCCAAAACTCTAGGACACTGAGTAACTCCATATGGTCATTTATTAAAAAATGTGCACTGCCCATCATCAGGAAGGAAGAGTTAACATCCTTTGGGAAAATTACTCTCATTATTTTAACACCTCAGGTTACTGAACACTAAAAACAGCCTTCAGAACTTGTAAAAAAAACAGAACTGCATGGAACCATGCAAATTATTTTGGCCTGCAGCATCTTGTTCACTTTTATTTATGGTCATTGCCTTCTAGCAAGTTCATGAAATCACCAAAGTGCATTCTGAAGCATGTCTACAGCTTAATGGGAAAACAGTGCATTTATTTCAGATTATATTTAACAAGCTGACACCTCCAGTACCACAACAAGTTGAGAGGTTGGCTCACCATGGAAAGCCTTCGTAACTAAAATATGTCTGTCTTTTTCTCCTCTTGGCTCCTTCAAAACTTTGATTGCTGGATTGTTCTTCCATTAAAGGCAAAATTAGGAAGTGGACTCTTTCTATTCCCTTTCAGAGGACTTCTTTCCATTTACACTCCTGCTGTATCCCTTGCTCAGCATATTGTTTCTTGCCTACATAGTTTCTTTGTGGTTGAAGTTTTCACAACTGCTCTAACACTTAATCAGCTATATTTCACAAACTCTCAGTGTCTGTACATTTTATTAGATCTGATCTGCACGTTGCAGTTAACTTCATAGAAACCCCATATGGCAAGTTCATATAGAGGCAAAATCTAGTTTTTAAAGCTGTTCTTTTGGCTGAGCCAGCTGGAAAAGGAACAAACTTCTCCTTATTCTTATTTATACCCGGGTTGCTCCAACCTGCACGCTTCTGTTACTGTGCACTAGCTGGGGAGCTAACCAGATTCCTTCCTGAGCCAATTCAAATCATGGAGATAAGAAAATCAGCCCAGGAAAAAAATAATAGGCCAAATGAACCAAAAAAGTGCCCAATCAGTGTCAGAGATAAAGCAAAGCAGAAAACAGGAGTGGAGGTGACAAGGAATGTAAAAGGAGGAAGATTTAAAAATCTGTATTAAGTGCAAAACTCTGAACAATTATGGTACATGTCAGCAACTATGCTCAGATAAAGAGACATTTTACCTATTTTCACCCCAAAGGGATTTTAAGGCCCTGATTTATTACTTATCCCATAGGAATTCAAATAAGCTACAGCAGCATTTTCTATTACAAATAGTCCATAGTACATTAAAAATTAGTTCCTCTTCCAGATTATTTAGTCTTACAAGTTCAGATTTTCAGTGCTGTCCTACTTATACATGTGGCCAGTACTGCTAATTTCTGCAGCTACTACCACTTTTTACTGTATGTAAAAGAATACTTTTTTCCCCCCACAATCATGTTTGACAAATCATGCTTAACTAGCAATAAGATTCTGGCGCAGCAATGATTCCCATCAAAACATTACATAATAGACAAGGAGGGAGAGTGAGATGAATATTCTCATCCTTTTTCCTAAGACTCCCTTGAGAGAAAAAGAGGACAAACATACATATATATATATAAGGATCACACACTCGCTGTTAGCACCAAAATGTTTGCCAAGTCTCAGATGCATTATCAGGCCATTATGGCTTCCTGAGCATACCTGTGTTTAAGCTACAATGGGTGTCTACACACACTTGTCAGCCTGCAGGAAACACAGGAATACCTGAACACTGACTGAACCTTTCACATGTAAGGTAAATAATCTTGTTTGAGAAGCAGATGGAAATAATTAGATGTTTTATTTTCAGAAATGGCTTTGGGAATATTCAGTGTCTCACCTTCCTGACACCAATTCTTAAAAGTGGCTCTGACCAGCAGAAGGTTGAGCAAAAAGCTGTTATTTAAATGCCTAAAGACTCTAGACTCACACAATCATAATGTCAATACTGGACTTTTTGCTACACTGGGCCCTATGACTTCTAGAGCTTTCTAAATAACGAGTTTGCTGCATCTCTGGATGTATTATGTCAGCAGCTACTCCTAATACTGGAACTGCTAATCCTAATGTTGCAACGTGGAAGATGCTACCAGCAAATTATAAAGGCTATCACTGTCAGTCTCTTCTTCAGTGTGAAGTGATTAATGCTCAGAGAAATCCATGTCATAAGAATGTTCTGGGGTGGCCATAAATATTGGTACTGGAGTTATAAATAAACATGAAGAGCATGACAGAATTTAAGATGCCATCGTGCTCTGACTAACTACAGCACTAACTAGAGCAGTTAATACTGCCTGTGACAGCCATGTGATCTGAGTTACAGCTCCATGGTGGGTTATATCTGTCGCAAAGGACCTGAGGAACTGAACAATTATTAGATCTCTTCGCCCTCAGTTTCACAATGAGAATTTCTGTTTGAAATAAAGAGTTGACTCATAACAACATCTCCTCAATCTAAACTATTTAAGACGTAGCCTGGGTAAGAGATGGGTAAAACACACCCTACATTGTACTCACACCTTATATTGCTTGTCTGATTCTGTCCCACTGTGTGGTAACTCTTTCCAGTGCCCTCAAACTCAGCAGCACATCAAACACTGTGACTGTTTCCCCATCTTATCTTTACCTTCATTTGACAGCATTTTAGAAAGCTTATTTCTCACACCTATGAAGCTCACAACAGCAAATAATAAGTCAAGGTTCTCTTCTTCTGACTCATTACAAGCAGGGATATAACATTCCTAGCAGTAGAGCTGGGGTATTTGTTTCCAAAACAGACTGAGCTGGGTAGGTAAGTGAACACACATGGGAGTCTTCTTGAACATCCCAGTCTTCTTACAGGTAGTTTGAACAGAAACCCTTCATTAGAAAGATATTTCATCTCACCCAGCAAAAGCAATGTTTAAACATAAATGTAGTCAGACCCTTACCAGAAAAACAATGTGTATAAATCAGGTCAAAACACAAGGAAAAGCTTCTTGGAGACATCTTAGCAAAGCTAAAATACACCCTTAAGTGTCACTCGTGGACTACCACCATCAGTGAATATTGCTGTTAAGTGATCCCAAATTGGTGTCAATGACAACAGTAAGGTTACTGCTTAGCTAGTGAGTGAGGATCCCAGACTGGATGAAGCTCTGCTTAGGGCCCATCAGGACCAGAATGGACTTTTTTTTTTTCAAAGACAAGCCTTAGCTGACACTTTTAAAGGAAAATTAAATAGGACAATCTGTAAATTATATCAAGTCACAATTTCAGCTGAAACAGTGTCCCCAACACATTACTGAAAAGCAGAGCTCAAGACCTTTACTTTGCTGCAACATAGTCCTATAGTTCTAATTTTCTCAATTCCTGCTTTAACTGGTTTCCATTGAACCTACTCGCTATAATAAAGTTTCCAAATATTAGGATAAGGATTGCAAAACTGACAAACAGTTAATTTTAGCCTGAGGCCTTTGTTAAATTTTCTGCACTGCAGCTGATGTTCTTCAATATTTACAGTGGATCTAATCCAAAGCGTACTTGAATGAATGGGTATATTTCCATTAGTGTCCACAGACTTCAGAAATAAAGTCTTATATCAGACACTAAGTGAGCTGCAGAAATAAACTGATCTATCTCACAGAAGTTCAGCCTGAGTGACCTCACCTTATAATAAAAAGATGCTTCCCGAGTTAAATTTTTTTCTTAGTTAATCAAGAAATATGTCCTGCTTCTTCTTGGAGAGCATTCATTTAAATAGCATCCTTCAAAAATATGTTTCAGTTGATCTTTCAAAATTGACCTCCCCAAAGGCACCAGTAGGAATCCTTGGTCACAGTTAAATTACTTGTCATTTTATGATGATGACAAAACTCTGCTGTAATCCTCTTAGACACCCCTCATTTTTGGGAATGAAAAGCTAAGCCTATTGAAAACACTTTTCCTTTCTGGAAAGCACTCGGTCACATACTTGATTCAATCTCTACTCAAGACTGCACCTAAATTCCTTATGATATTGACAGGATTCTGGATATGCTTCACTGTTATCTCAAATGAGATTCTTTTCCAGAAGGTAAGGCTGACCAGACGCATGGGTCACATATTTTGCCCACCAAAGAATCACAGAATGGATCAGGTTGGAAGGGACCACTGGAGGTCATTTGGTCCAACCTCCCTGCTCAAGCAGGGCCATCCCAGAGCACATGGCACAGGATTGTGTCCAGACTGTTATTGAGTAACTCAGGTGAGGGAGACTCCAAAAATTCTCTGGGCAATCTGTTCCAGTGCGCAGTCACCCACACTGTAAAGAAGTTCTTCCTCATATTCAAGCAGAGCTTCCTGTGCATCAGTTTCTGCTCACTGCCTCTTGTCCTATTGCTTGGCACCACCAAGCGGAGCCTGGCTCCATCCTCTTGACACCCTCCCTTTGGATATTTGTGTACATTAATGAGGTCCCCTCCCAGTCACTAGTTCTCAAGGCCAAACAAGCCCAGCTTCCTCAGCCTGACCTTGCAAGAGACACTCCAGCCCCTTAATCACCTTTGCTGCCCTGCACTGGACACTCCATCCCAGTATAAAAGTGGGTATCAGGCAGTACATTCACACTGTCACTTCCAGCATTCACAAATACAGTGCAGAGTCACTTTCCTTACTGAGGACAACCAATACAGAGACACAGCATTACTTTTTCCACTCCTCTCTTTGGATGACATTTTGACAGTACCTGTGGGCAGATGGTGTTATTTCCTTTCCCAACATTGTGAACAATCCCAGAGATGCAGAGCGGCCCCGCGAATCCGAGCAAGTCAGCCAGAATACGGAATGTGCTGCTGAGAAGTAAGGGTCTCCCAAAAGCACAGCAGAGAGCACGCCAAATGGACCTGGATCCTTGGGGAGATGATGATCTTTTGTTCTAGGCAGAATTAAATTAAAATTAGTAAGAATTATGTTATACATTAACCTCAGGTCTGATAAATCAGTGGTATTCTTATCACTGCTTTAATTCATTGACAACCATTTGTAATCTCTCAGCTAGAAAAGTAGAGGAACTACAACTATTTTTTCTTTTTATAGAGTCAGAACAAAGCAATAATTTGCACTTCGCTCCACAAAAAGAACCCTGATTTCTTTCCTTGATCCTAAGGATCTCAAGTAAGTGTGTTGTTTGTGGCCTGCTGAGGGAGGAAAAAAAAAGAGGGAGGGAAGTGACTGTTTTTTGTTCTCTGGTGAACACAGACTGGAAACCTATACTTTTTAGGCAAGATGCAGACAAGCTCTCTTAAAATCTGGTATACACTCGGCTCCCACTGAGGAGTGAAAATTAATTTGAGCTGAGTAGTTTCAGCCCTGGACTCTCCTATGGACAAACTATAACTGAAATAAAATGGAAAAAAAAATAGCCCTGCAAGGCCTCATCAATATTGACTGTGTAATTGAATGTTTCCAGGGTCTTATTAGGAAGAAAAACGATGTTCAGTGAACACAGCCCATAATTACTTTCCACATCAAAATAGAGGCCGTATGCATTTTACACACATTTACCAGTAATGTGTTTGACATGCATGTTTGGTTAGAGAAACTTCATTATTTCTACAAGATACAACTGAGAATGTGGTCTCTTGGTATATGGGCAGCTCTGCTAATGGATACTTCATTTGCATTGTACCTGTTCATATCACTTTGTATCATGCTTATATATGATAAAAAGTAATGAAAACCACAAGCCCTAAGTAAGCAGACAGACAATTCCATGCCTTGCATACCTTCTGTGCTTCAAAGGCCTCATTAAGGAGAATGTAATTGGTCAGAGCTCTCATAGCAATGGGGAGCTTCCCTATGGTTTTCAAATCTATTGGTTTTTTATGGGCAGTCTTGATGAATGTGTTCATCCACCAGTATGTTCCTTTGGATAACAGACTGACAAAGGGCTGCAAGAATCAGACACCAAGATCCCGGAGATCCTCAGGAGGTTTAACTTCTTTAGGAGTCTTGAAGAAAACGTACCTCTGAAATCCAGAAAAATGCCAGCAGAATCACAGTAAATGCATAGGAAATACAAGTGCACAAAGAATAGATAAGGACATTGCAGATAATCAATAAATCACTCCTGGTTTCTCAAAAGGCATTCAAATTCAACCAATACAGCAATCCAGTCTTCTCATGTACTGAGGAAAATCAGAGGCATCCAGTCAAGAAATAAATACCACTTATCATTCACTATGACTTCACTTATGGTGCAAAAATTTACATACTTATGGAAAAAAAAAATCACTTTACAGAATCAGAATCATCACAGTTGGAAGAGACCTTCAAGATCATCCAGTTCAACCACCAAACCTGCACCACCATAACCACCCCTACACCATATCCACAAGTATCACACCCTCTGGAACACTTCCAGAGGTGGTGATTCCATCATCTCCCTGTGCAACTTATTCCAGAGCCTGCCCCCTGTTTCAGTGAAAAAAAGGTTTTCTAATAACTAATCTCAACCTCCATGGTACAACTTAAGGCCATTTCCTCTTGTCCTCTCACCTAAGACATGTCAGACTAGACTGACCCCCTCAATTATTTAAACAGTACAGTCCCAGCATTGCTTTGAGTTCTAGGCAGCACAAGATGGGAGGCAAGAGCTTAGGCATAGCCCTGATGTTATCACTGGGATTCATCTCCCACATCACACTGCCTCACATGGTTAGCTCAGAACATGGAGCTACTGGTGCTGAAACAAGAAAATTTAAATGGAAGTATTTCTTTCCCTCCTAAATTTAATTTGTGCACACAGTTGGTGAGCGCCAGCTGAAGGGAACCTTGGCATTTATGTATCCAGCACTCTCCAAAGTCTCAGTTTAGATTATGACTGCAGACACTGCAGTGGGGGAAAAAAATACAGCTGGGAGGAACCCCAGCAACCCAAAGAAATCACTTACCGTGACTGTCTCCTGGAAAATGAGAGATGTTATTTCTAAGATATTCTCTGACAGAGCAGACAATTCCTTTCTACCAGTCTGCCCTTGCATCAGAAATACTTGGCTGTCATGATTGAAACAGAATCATTTAAAAAAACAACAAACTCAAACAGATGAAATTGATCTTTAATTAACATCAACAGAGTCTGGCATTTTTTGAAATTATGGATTCATCTGGCCCAGTGAAACAGTATTCACCTTTGATTGCCAAATAGATTTCTATTTCTAACTGGATTTTTCTTTCTCCTTTAGTAATGCATTTTACACCAAGTACCTAGAAAAGGGAATAAAAAAAGAAGAAAATACCAATAACCCAAAAAACAACCAATAAAAACCACAGAAGGAGACTTTTATGATAGTTACTTACCCTCACCCTGATGACATTGATTTCTACAGCTAGTAACATTCCATAAAGAACAACCAAGAGTCCTGTGAGGCAAAATCGAAGCTGAGAAAATCCAACCCCATTATCACAGAACTTTACAAATTTGATGGTTTTGGTTATGAAAGCTAAAGTCCAGTAGAACAGCAGTGCTGTAGAGAAAAAAAAAACAAACAAATTAACCAGCTCCATAGTTGAAAAAACATACAATAGCATTGTAAAATATAATTAAGGAAGAATGGAACAAAATATATAAAACCAGAGAGTGGCCTTTCTCGTGTCAAACAGAAGCCTAATTCAATTCTACAAACATTAAAATATTAAGATAATGTTAGTTCTAAATGTCTTTTCTATTAGATTTAGTGATATTTGAAAAGTTTCTCAAAGTGAAGTCTGCTGAAGGAAATTTCATCTGCTGTAAACATGTGACCACAT
>VZTZ01024323.1:117862-251654 GCA_013400955.1 Drymodes brunneopygia | reverse complement strand
AGTCAACCCAGGACATCCATTTATGTAAAGTGTCTCAGCATTATTATCCTACTGATCTTAAAAGAACCTCTTTAACCTGAAAATACTTCTGACTTCTTTTCTTCAGAATCAACAAGCTACACACATTTTGTTTAGTGCTTGGGGCTTAACTACATGAAAATACACAGGGAGGGTATTATGCAGTCATTAAACAGCATTAAATCCCTCTAGGAACATTCTTATTCTGAATTTAGGTTTCTTTGTTCCAGCTAGTTTATCTCGTTTCCAAAATAAACTGAAATAGGAGAAATTAAGGCAATTGAAAATAATCCAAAATCAAAGCCACTTTACAGCTATAAGTACAGAGATATGTACAACTACATGCTTCATGTTCCTGATAGAAAAGTTAATTTGAATACATTTCTTTGAGTGTCTGCCTGAAGACAAGCCTAGAGAAGTACCCTGGCTATTTACTCATCATTGTACTAACCAGAGTTTCTATTAATTATTTAATTATTTAATTAAATATTACTTAATTTATTAATTAGTTTTGGCAATACACTTGCTTTTCTAAGGAGCTCCTCTATAAGTAAACCAGAAAAAGAACAATACAGGAATATGTTTTTACTTCATGCTCCACAAGCAAAGCCTGCTCCTGGACCTCTACAAATACCTGTTTAGTTAGGAAAGACTATGTGAAGCAACAATTTACAGGCATTTTAGATAAACTGGATGTACTCAGATCAGTGGGACTGCACAGAATTTTACTACAGGGCTGAACAAAAACAACCACTGTAATTAAAGTGCTGCTATCTGAAATTTTATTTTTTTAAGTGACATATAGGTCAATGAGAGTTGGCAGAAGGCCAACTAAACAAGCAGCTTTGAAAAACATGGAAAAAGAACCTGGGGAACTTTTGGCTGCTCAGCCTCCCCTCAGTCACTCAGAAGACACTGGAGCACAACCCATTCAATCAATTTCTGAGTCAACAAAGGACAAAAAGGCAAATTCAAACAGTGAGCAGAAAGCCCTTTACCAAGGGCACTTTGCACTGAGCAGGGTGATTGAACAGCCACAGAACAGCTGGGGCTGGAGTGCATCTCTGGAGACCATCAAGTCCAACACCCTGCTATGAAGCAATTTGCCTAGGACCACGTGCAGATAGGTTTCCAGGTTCTCCAGGGATGTTCACAGCCTCTCTGACAACCTCTTCCAGTGCTTGATGATCCTTAAAGTAAAAGTCTTTAGTCATGTTTAAGAGGAATTACCTATATTTCAAATAGAGCCCATTGCCTCTTGTCCTGTCATTGAATAGCACTAAGAGCTTAGCTTTGGGTCTTTGCTCCCCTCCATCAGCAACAAAAAGATCATATTAAAAAAAAAGAAAAATAAATATATGAGAGCTGGAAAGTGATGCATAAACTTGTTTATTAACAACAAATATTATAATACTAATTTAAACATAATGATTCATAGCAGAAGGTCAATTAGATCATATAAAACAGACTCTGCATTTTTTTGCTAAAAGGAAAGGTTTAGATTTTTGTGTAAAATTAGAGTCCTCCTAATAGAAATTAGAAAAACAAAAAAAAGGTGATTTTTATAAAAACTAAAATATCATTTTAATTTTGTTTTTAATTTGTAATATATTTCATGTGCTACCACTAAAAAATCTCAAAGTTTCCAACTTGTTTCAAGGTGTTTATATCTACCTGACATTTTCTAGAAAAGCTTAGGGAATTTGAAGGCAGCAAGTATACAAGTGTACAAGAAATAAAAAAAATCAAATTTCTTTCCATCCTCCATAGAGGATTAAGAATTTCTACAAGGCTCTTCTGAGTACATAGAAAAAGCAGATTTAAATGAGGCTCACATCTTCCTTGGGGGTAGAACTAAAATGGATCCTGGCATTGCCCATGACTCATTAGTTGGGTTAGAGATTATCCCAGATACTAACAAGGAACAAGAGAATCAAACCCGAATGTTCAGGGTGAACATTTTCATCACTAGGAGCAAAGCATCAGAAACAAAGATCATATTTTAGGTAAGCATTTTCTCTCATACATTCTATTTTATTACTTTCCTGTACTTTGGTTTCATTTACACCTATTCCTTCATTTATCTGTAGTTAAGGAAGGTTCGTGGGGCTTTTTTAGACCTGAGCAGATAATATCTATCCTGATCCTTCAGTTTTTTCTTAAATAAACAACTTGCTAACTCAGTGTTGCTTCTATTTATTTGGCTCTAATAATACTTCGAAAGAAAACCAGGGGTGGTGTGAGGGAATGGAAGAACAACAAGGGAAAAGCTTTGTATATTAACTGCAATTACCTACAGTACAACTCATAATGGCAGTTTATTGACAGATGGACAAATGTAATTGCAGGTCCCAAGGGCTGCAATTCAAATTAGATTTAACATTATAGTGGATGACAAGGAATTAATCTTATCAGCACACGTGCCTGTGCTGTGTTTGCTGCTACATATGCCTCTTTTCATCTGGCTGGCTTCTAAATATATGAAACTGCAAGAACATTTGCAGTACAGCTGAGCGACAGAACAAAACAAAATAGGATATAAAGGAGCAAAATGAACTTTTATCTAGCATGTGAAGAGATTATTCCAGGAGCCAGGACAGAGACAAAAAATCATCTGTGGGTGAAGCAGGTGAGAAGGTACCCAGTTCCATGCAGAAAGCTGGAAACACACTGTGTTTGGCAGTACTCTTTGGTGGCTCCTGAAGGACAGGCACAAGCCTGAATGTACCAGTTCAGTGGTGAAACAGAAGGTAATATCTGGGGACATGTGCAGGGGAGGAGACATTAGAGATATGCCCGTTGTTCAGAAGGAACAGGGGGGAAGCAGCACAGTGAGGAGAGGGCACTAAGCCCCTGAGCCTTCCTGAGGAGAAAGTCCAATAGAGACATATTTCCTGGGCTGCCACTTCTCTGTGGGCTTAGGAATCACTTCTGGTTTATTATTTTAAATTGAAACATTTAACAGTGACAGATTGGGTGTGCAGGTGGGGAAAGGCAGGGATAAGGAGGTCAGACACACACATGGTGTACACAGCTGATGAAAGACCTCACGTGAGTAGATGAAGTCATTAAAATACTGGGAAGAAAAGATGAATAAATGGTTCAGGAGTAATAAACTGAGGTTTGCAAAAAGTTGTAACACTCCTATGAGATGTAAATATATCGCATTAACAGATGGAAAAATAAGTTCTATACAAAACAGTGAAGCGCATATTAAATACCCTGCAATTGCTCTGCATGTTGAGAAACTGCCATTCCATTAAAACCAGAAAATACCATTAAACTAATTCAAAAGCTTTCAAAGGGCTTTCTTACATGTATGCACACATTTGTGCATCATCAGATCACTCCATGTAAACATAATTTTGAAATTTCAGCCCAGCTGGTGCCTTTATCTCTGAGGAAGCCTTTTTCTGTAGTTTCGTTGGGGGCTTAATTTTTTGTGGCATCTGTCACTGCTTTTACAATATTGTTTTAAACTGGACTTGTAATTTGAGACAAATTAATCTAGAATTCCCAGACTAAAATATGTAAAGGAACTGTAATTGTAGATAGTGTTGAGTGAATAGTTGTATCTGAAACACAGCCTGGCTAAGGTATACCAAGCAAGGATCTGTGGAAGTCATCTCCTTTCCGAAGCTCTTGTCCATCCAAGGTGTTTTATGTTTCCAAGTAAATTCTTGTGGCTGGTCTGCAAACATGGAGAGAAAAACAGAGACCTAGATATCAATGCTGGCAAGACATGGATGTTTTCTTGTCTACAACATGGCCACAGTTGAATATCAATCCAACACTAGCTGCATGCATTATTTTTGAGTGGCTTTTCCTGCTCTAAGCCACAGATTTCTCTTTCTTCCCTCAGGCTTGCTTCCTATTTCTTTCACACTTCATTTTACATGACATTGTTATAGAGGAACAACTTCCAGCCCTTAAACAGTTTCAATGCCTTTATCTGGTTAGAGTATGAAATACTGAAAAGGAAATGAGATTTGATGAAGAATTTTGACTGCAGAAGGCTTGTAAACACTTCATGGAGGCAGTTTACACAACTATACCTTAAGAGCATTACATTAGCTCTGCTAAACACCCCCTGAGAATTTTAAAGGGAGGACATGAATTTAGATGTCAAAAAGCCTTGAACAATGACCTTAAAGCTTCTTTAGCACAAATATCACTGCATCCTGCCCATACTCACTTGAAATATAAGAAGCAGTGTTTTTCTAAAATGAGGTAGTCTGGAAATAATGTGTAATATTGACTAAATCCCTCCACCTTTACCAAGTATGAGTTGCTTGGTTTTTTCCCAAACCTTCCTCTCTTGCAAATTTCCCATACATTGCATTTTAAGGAAAAAGTGAAAATAACATTCAGAGCAAGCCACTTCAGCATTGTTCTGTTCACCTCTGAAACATTTTTCCTTTTGAGAAGAACATAGTGCTTCTCTTCTCAAAAACCTAGTCAGGCCATTTCATATGTCTGAAACAGCTCTAACACCTTGCTGTGTGAGGCATTTCTATTCCCATTAGACTTACACTGAGTCAAGACTGCCACCTGTGCCATACAGGTCCAGAAGAAACTCAGCTGTAGCTAAGAGCATCATCCTCAGTAAAACCCCAAGTAATTCTGTAGCATCCTCTTCAGATTGATTCTACCTTGCTTTTAGGTGACTTCTGCATGAAAAACACATTTCTTCTAAACTTTATAATTGATTATTTTAACTTTGCAACAGTATTTAGAAGCAAATCTTATATGAAAACCTCTAACTGAGGTCTTTATAATGCAGCCTGTACAGCTCTGCTCTCTCATGCTCATTTCTGCTACTTAAAGATCCTGCAAGACTCTATGGCTGTATTGGGTTTGTGTGGCCAGGTTTTGGGGACAGGGGGGCTACAGGAGTGGCTTCTGTGAGAAGCTGCCAGAAAGTTCCCCTGTGTCCAGCAGAACCAGTGCCAGCCAGCTCCAGGATGGACACTCCTCTGTCCAAGGCCAATCATCAGAAACAGTGGTAGAACCTCTGGGGTAATGTCTTTAAGAAGAGGGGAAACATCCCCAGTGCAACAGCACCATTCCCTGTTTCCCTGTACCTCTGAGAGGAGGATGTAGAGAAAATCAGGACTGAAGTTTAGTCCAGGAAGAAGGGAGGGGTGGGGGAATGTTGGTTTTAATATTTGGTTTTTATTTCCCATTGCCCCACTCTGATCTGATTGGCAACAAATTAAGCTAATTTCCTCAAGTCGAGTCTGTTTTGTCCGTGACAGTAATTGGTGAGTGATCTCTCCTGGCCTTATCTCAACACACATGCCTTTCATTATATTTCCTCTCCTCTGTCCAACGGAGGAAGGGAGTCATGGAGCATCTTTGGTGGGCACCTGGCATCCACCACCATGGCTAATGATATGAAACCCTTTATCATTGCTGAAGTGTGGGAATTTGGCACACTGTGGTGAAGTGCTTGTCACCTCTACGGTTCGAGGGAACAAGCCTACAAACCTTTCCAGACAGTTCCATTGTTATTTTATGGTTTTAAATTACTCTTCAGTGCCTGTAACAAGCTATCCTGATGTGAACTATAAGTCAGTAACGGCAAAGGAATAAAAATACTGAAAATTCAAATACTGAAAATTATATAAGCTTTCTTAAGTTTTTACTCCAAAATAGATTAGACATGACAGTACTTAGTGTGAAATATTGTAGATAGGAAGCAAGATATCCATATGTAGACAGAACTACTCAGACTTCACCGGGATTTAGCAACCATCTAGCACAGACTCAAACAAACAGATGTCCTTGTTTGGTTTTTGTTAGTTTGCTATTGATATTCAGGAGAAGTGGAGCAAAATCTAGAGGTAGCCTACTCCTTATGATTTATAACACAAAGACTCTTCATTGTGCAAAGATTTGACAAAAAGAAGGACTAATTGAGACTTATTGTTTTGTGCAATGGCTGAGCTCTGAACATATTTATGTAGCTGCCTGGAGCTGTGCTAGTTTGAGGAATGGAGAGTCATAGGCTGTCTCTCAATTCTTGAACAAGAGAGGAAGGTTTGAGCAAGAGAAATGTTGCCAACACATTGTTTAATTTTTGTTCCTTCCTCAACAGGGACCTGACTCTCAGTCAGAAATCAGCGAGGGGTTCCCATGTTGTTATAACAAAACTGTTTTCCAGTGCTGTTGCTGCAAAACTGATGGAGGTGAGAGCTTCTGTGATTAATGAAATAAAAGTCAAGACCTTGTATGGACATATCTGTAGGAGGAATGGGGAAAAAAATACAAATCCAGTCCTGTCTGGGCGACACAGCCTGTGGGCTATCATATCAGGGAAAAAGAGATTCAGTTTTTTATCTCTCTGTGAAAAACAACATTTTATGCTGTGAATGCTGCTAAAAGACAAGGGTCCTTGACAAGGTAAAGATTTTTCCCCTCACAGCAGTCCTTCCTTGTAGAAAATAGAAAATGTGCAGTGAGAGAAGTCTGAAGGAAACAAAAGCTGCAAGAGAAGAAAGAGCCAAGCTGGAGTCAAGAAATAGAAATTAAGCCAGAAAGACACAATAAACATATCTATTATGGAGAGAAAGAAAGGCACTTAAATACAACACAGGAATAAAAGAACAAACCTTCGACCAGACTGGAAATTGTGGGCCAAAATAATTTCAAACAAATATGTTCAAACCAAGGAAGAGAGATAGAGATGATGAAAAGTGAGAAAAACATGGATAATTTAAAAAAAAAAAAAAGGTTTCCTATAAATTGTGTAATATTTCTTTACAACATATTGGCAATCATCACCTGTCCAGGTGTCTTCACGTCAGGGGTGTCCACAAAGAAGGTACTGTGACCCTCCCCTACAGCTGCCTGAAGGTTAGTGCTTCAAGCAGTACTGGTGCAGGAGTGAAAACAGTGTGACTCTGTGCTGGGCCTCCACTCCCAGAAAAAGACAATGTAAGTGAAGATCAGCAGCAGAAGAGAAAATACATTTTAATCTCTGACGTGCTTTTCTGACCCCTCTAATGAATTAGTTTTTAGAACAAACAGTGGGACCAAACGTCCCCCACAGCTATTGCCACAACAATCATTCCTTTCAATAAATAAATCTCTTCCCTTGCCCTGTCCACAAAATGCTTCTGTCTTACACAAAGGTTTGTCAAATGTGGAGTTTTCTTTAGAACAATTCCTTACAGCTAGCCAGTTAATGCATTATTATTAAAGCTTTTCATTTTCAGCACTATTTCCCTTGGTTTTCTCTCTATTTAATAATAAAAATAATAAAAAAGTATGTTCAGCCATTAATCTGGCAGCAGACCAAAGCAATTTTGACTCTTTACTGAAATTTGCTGTTGATTACCCATTTGTAGGATCTCATTAACACTTTGATATTTGTGCTTCACATATTTTACCAAACTCTATGCAATAGACTATGTTGGCAAAAAAACTCATGCCCTTTCCTGACTTGCAAAAGCTCTTGCATGCATTTACCCAAGAAATGAGCAAGATAATGTTCTGCAGAAATGCTGGGGTGCTTTGCATGGGGCCATGCCTCCTGATGCCAACCTGTTTGCTCTGGCCAGCCCTGGCTGCCAGCTCCCCTGCACAGAGAGCATCCAGAGCACAATCCAGCTCTTTGCTTCAGACTAGATAAAAGCACATTTCTTTCCTCCAGGGTGTTTTGTTCTAAGTAAACTCTATCCTCAGAGTATTGTAACAGCAACAAATCTCCAAATGCTGAAGCTTGCAAAGGGCATTTGAAGGCATGTGAGATTTAAGCACTCAAAACAATTCAAACCCCAGCACATTCACTTGGCACACACAACAGAATAGCAACTTGCCAGTCCATTATTTTTGAAAAAATTTTGGAGAACCAAACAGGAACTTAAAGACCCTAAAAGCAGCAAAGAATTTTGCTATGGAATAGGTAGAGATGCTTTAAAGGTGCACTTTATTTCCATGAACATGGAAGATAAATAAACTTGGCAATTTGCCTTTGGTCTAATAAAAAAAGGTCGCTGGGTGTGCTGATTAAATCTTGCCTTCTGTACCACTGAGCTATTACAAAATGAACTAAAACACATCATTTCAATTAAATATTTTCCTTGCCTATGAAAAGAGATCTCTCTAAGAGGAGCTATCACAAGAACAGCAATCCTTTGATGTGGGCTTTAAAGCGATCAGTGAAGCAATACGGTGAGGTTTTTTTACTCATCAACTTTGACCCAGTCAATAAGAAGGAAAAGAAAAAACAGTGATTTATCATGTGGCTTTGTAACAACATATGCAAGAGGAGAACATTCTGCTCTTCTTTTCATTGACCTCTTCTCAGTCTTCTGGCATGCTCTTGTTCTTCACGCAGTGAAGGTGAGGTGGTTGAACCTGAAGAAGCCCATCAAGTTCTATTGATTTTGGTTTTTGGCAAGCGTGTTTGCGCAGCTCCATAGCACATACCAAGTATTTTGGGAGAACTGAGATACACTCCATCAGTGAATCTGGGCTGAAATCTTTGGAATTTATTTAGTTTAGAAAAGATTGTTGAATCACAAGCATCAAAATTGTTGAATCACAAGCACCAAAAACAATTTCTGGAAAAAAGAAAAAGCACTATAAAGTTCTTACAGAGGGAATGAAACTCAGAAGTTATGTCCCTTTTGCTAGGCAACAAACTTGCAAGCCTATAGTCATGAAGCCTCTGCCAATTTACTTGCAATCCGATTATTCACATTTTACAGCTGATCCTTTCTGTAAGTTTCAGAACCTGATTTTTGTAGTAATTTTTCAAGCACAGACTGTCCAATGCACAGTGTATTACAGTAGGAAAAAAACGTTCATAAACATTTTGAATTTAATTGAACAGTTCCTATAGGTAGGAACATTAATATATTTCTGGAAGACAAATAATCAAGACCAAAGAAATAAATCAGAAAAGGAAAAAAGAAAAAAAGAAAGAAAAAGAGGCTTCAATAATAGAAGATTCTTTGGGTTTTTTCCAAAAGGTTAGAAAACCTAAGTAAATATTCTTATTTCAAATAACTCAAGACTTCTGGTTTGGGGGCTAAATCATAGAGAGAAGAATTAACCTACAAGGTGTTATTTGGTTTATAAATTTTATGGAGCTAAAAACATACTAAGTTCCTGGCAGTACCATCTCCATCACAAAATATTTTAATGATGGCGTAGTAGTTTTTTGTACTAAAATAACCCATTTTTTCTGATGGTTAACAAGAAAAATACAGGTGTGTACATGTCTTCCGGTGTTTACTCTGGAAGACTACAAAGATAAATAAATTAGAATTTGATCTATAATAATTACAGACTTTCCTAAAACATATATTTTTAATGATAGATTTTTCTATAAATTAATGACCTGGAACAAAGAAAATTATAAATAATATTAAATGTTTATACTTGCCACAAAGTGCAACCTACTCTTTGGTAGAAAATAATGGACATTCAAAATCAAATCTAAAAGGGAACTTTTCACTGTTCTTGTAGCAATAGCAATATTGCTTAGTAGCAATACATAGAGATTCTTCCACATTCCGAACCGAAACATAAAATTGAAGTCTCCAAAAGTTATTGCATTTTAACTAAAACCTCTAGCATTAGCCTAAGTTTCAAAATAAATGGTCCTATGGATATCAATAAAAAAAAAATTATTTAAAAAGTTAAAATACCTCTTTACAATTTTTAACAGTTTTCAATACCAATGATCTTGTAGTCATTTTGACAAAATTTATATCTGATAAACAATTCTGGTTTTGTGAAATAACATTTCCAACTAAAAAGACAAAAACAAAAAAAAAATTTGATCAGCTTTTGCACCAGTTCTGAAGCAGAGTGTCCATCTCATGGTTTTAATACTTCAGAGGTGTTCTTTACTGTCTTCAAAGCTGTATTTTTACCTGTTTTTTTCCCTTGCCATGGACTTGTGCATACATGAATTGTATGTTCATGCAATATTAGCAGATGTCTGTCATTACTGATTTGTCTAGCAAGTGATTTGGCTACGCATTTCACTGAACTAACTCTTACATTTCTATACATCATAAGTTTGGAAAGATAAATTATACTTTTATGTGACAAACACTATTTTAGTCCTAAAGGGAGTAAGAAAATTACTACCTGACTATTTTAATGGCATGTTATTGGCTCAGAGGTTATTTGGTATAATAATATTTTTCATAGATCAAAGCTACTTCTATGAATATCACAGGAGAAATAGCTTTATTCAAATGATCTTTGCAATGGGTCACTTCTCTTGAATTTACTAGTCACCTGCATGAGATAATGCTGTATCTTTTCTACCTAACTTTATTTTGTGTAATGTGACACACAGGAAATAAGGCTGCCCATGGCTGACTTTTAAAACAGCTTCAAAAAAGACCATTAAACAGATATACCATTTGTCCTACTACATCACTGTCACTGAAATTTAATCCTGTGAATCTTTTTTTCCAAGTAATTGAGGCAAATTTAAATCAAATATTATCTCATGTAAGTCTGTCATCAATAACTTGCAACAGAATTGTATCTGATTATGCTGAGGTTGTATCTGAGTTTTGACGTCCCATCTGTGAAACTTCTAACTGGAGTAAAACTGACAGCATGTCGTACAAATTTTGTCAGGTCTAAAATATTCATTTATCCTTTTCCTTCTTTGTTTTTTTTTTTAAATTATCTACCAAAAATAAGTTTTATGCAAGTTTTGGTGCATCAGCTACGTACAAGAAGTTTATGGTATGTCACACTGTACAGTAAATCTCTTTAAATTAGACTGAAATCTGATTATATTAAAGGAAGAAGTACTGAATGATTGAAAAGAAAAAAACAGTGATTGTGTGATAGAGACTAAACAGGACATGAGGACAAAGTGCCAGATGTTAAGGTGGCTATACAGGGGTGGAACTGGGTCAGAATAAAAAGCCACCAGTTTTCAGGACTGTGCCCTAGTGTCAAGAAGATCTTTTGGAGAGCTGTGTTTGGGATTTTAAGAGAGTAGATAGAAATTTAATGCAAGGGAAATTTGTACTTCAGAAGAATTCCTGCCTCTGGAAGATCTTACCTGGAGAACCAGATATGCATATGTACCAAACACAGTATTAGGTGCCAAGTATATTTTGGTGACTGAACACAGTGGTCCAAACACCAGCAGTGTGCTTACCCTAGCATTTCATTTGTTATCCCCTCATTTCCTTTTGTCCCTGGATTGAAAAATTAGTGAAGAGATAGGAACACAGAAGCAGTGTTGTGTCATACCACAGCTGGTACCATCTGTGGCCTATCCCTTATGTTGTGCAGTAGGTATTTATGGTCTTGGAAGTGTCTAGGAAATTCAGGAGTTGTACTGCTGATCAGTTCTGTAGCTCCGTATCCTGTTCAGTAAAAATTAAGCCATCTTATGGCACTCACTGCTCTTCACGAATATGAAGTGTAGCACAAAATAATGGGGAAAACCTATCCTGAAGCGTTTTCTCTAACAACCTTTATCCACCATCTAATCTGATTTTTCATTTCTCTTTTTTGTTGTGTTCATTTAAAAGGTTTGCTAGTGCTTTTGAAGTCCTTCAGTTATTGTACCATCATATTTATGGGAGACAAAACTGCACTTTTTTGTGGAAGTAGTGCAGTGTCTTCTCCTGGACCTCATAATAGTCTTCCTCACAAGAATGGCTCTTCATGACAAATAATTTTGAGCTGATCAGTCTGGAGGCTGGTTTTGAATAGGCATACCAGGAATATCTGCCACTCATGATGCTTGATAACTTTAATAGGATTCTCAGTACTTTGGTCTGATCGTTAGATTAGTCCATTTGATTAAAGATAATTAGGACTAGAACATTTTCTGTTTAATATTCCAATCACCTTGGATCCTTACATACTAGCCAGGACTGCAGCAGCCTGTGTACTTCACTTTTTTGTCCCATGGCACATGGAGTCCATCTTGTCTGGAGATCTCTGCCTGGATAGTTTCCCTTACAGGAAAATGATCTTTCTGTAGAGTAGCTGAAAGCTCTTCCCTTCTCTAGCTCAGCAAAAACATTAAAGGAACAAAATGTAATAGGTGCCAGTCAGCATGGTCTTACAGAAAACAGGTTTTGTCAAATATGTTTGATTTAATTCCTTCAGGAGACTGCACGTTGAGTCAATAAATGTAAATGTGATAGACATTGTAAGCTGTTTGCTTCAGTGCCACATACATTCTGATAGCAGTGAATTAGAGTGGGGTCAGCAAAGTGTGTTCCACATAAATTATAATCCACCTAATGGACAGACCTTTAAAGTAATCATCAATCATTGCATGGACTTCATTATAGCAAGGTTCTCCTGGGATTGAGGTCAAACCTGAGGCTTCCCAAAATTATTTTTTTGTGATCTGGGGAGAAATACACTTATTGTTTAAATGTTATAAAATTTTGGGGGCAGCCTAAAAATGTCTGAAAGAGTAGAAAACTGCACAGAGCAATCTAGATTTCCTTGTAAAATTAAATCAGTTCAAAGTGTAATTTTGTAATATTTAAGGGAAAATGTTGCCTAGAAGCAATCTGTGAACGGCAGTATTATAGAGTGGGAATTGTGTTTTGGGAATGAGGTTAGTGGTGGATAAGCAATTTAGTATAAGCTCCTTGAATGATGCTAAAAAGCCCATCAGTAGCCCTGATAGGACTTAAACACATTCTATATCTCCTGTTTCTTTTCTCATATCTCAGTTTTCTCTGACTTTTACACTTCAGCTGAATAAAGAAGCAACAACTGCAAAAAAATGTCAGGGATTAACAATCTTTTCACTTCTAGTACACTGCTAACAGTTTGGGGTTAGGCTGTTTGCTCATCCTAAACCCTGTGGGACTTGTGGTATCTTACTTCAAAGAGATCAGTAACTTATAAAAGATCCACATTACACTGAAATTATAGACCCCTTTCCATAAATGCTACAACAACCTTGAAACGAGCACTGAAAGCCAATTTTTTTGTAATTGCTCAAACCACAAGCCATAATCATCTAATTCCTTCTGATTACCAAAGCACACTAGGCTATTAAAATCTATGCATTGCAATCTGAATAAATTAGCCTTTAGGACATATTAACATCAAATTTCATATGATATTAGCTAATAAATTAGTCAAGCAGAAGAGTTCAAACTCTAATCACCAGACAGTCATGAGATATGTCCAGTTACTAACATCAGGCAGTGCTGGAGGGAGGGAGGAAAGGAGGGAGCATTGCGATTAACTTTTCAGGGAAATGCAGCTGTGAAAATCACTACCCAGCATTTCTGCAGTGTTATTGGAAGAACCATTTCATCAGCTGTTGTAAGCATTATAGAACTAATGCATTTAATTGTAACAGCTAGGCAGACTGCAAGAGGAATGCCTCAAAAGTGGGCCTCTCCCACTCTGTGTGACTCTGTGTGTGTGTGTACATATATATATATATATATGTACATATGAATACCCATGTGTAACATATGACTGTGAAGATGAATTTTGGAAAGGATTCCCTCTGTGCAATAACTTTTACTGTAAATCAAACACAAGAGCATGCCATGCCATCATACCTGTCCTTCTCACCCCCAAAACCACAGATCACTGACACACCTGTGAGTCTCAGCAAACTTAGAAAATCACCCACTGGTGATAAAGGCTTCCTCACAGTGTACAGGAAGAGAAGATGGCACTTACAATGCTTCTGCTCTGCCTCAAAGATTCAAAGCATGCCTCTAAGCAAGTCTGAGTCACTTTAAAGAGGTAGAAATAGTTTAAAATAAGGTTCGTTCACCCTTCATCACTAATGCATAAAAGATTTGCTTCTTCTGCATACCAGACATAGGCTAAGAGGTGGCAAGACAAAGGCATTTGTAGCAACATATTCATATTAATGCATTTATAGTGCTGAAGAACCCTTGAATGAAAACCGTTGAACACCTCCAATAGTCCCCTAAGGTTAAGAGAGTCTATTCTTCACTTGAAAAACCACAGGCATTCTAAAAAATACTTGAATGCAAGGTTGCTTAGACAGCAAGCAAGGAGGCAACTAAGCCGTAAGAAAGTGTTTTGGTATCTTTGTGCAGTTCCCATTTGTTCTTTGTGTCATTGGGAGTGCTATCGGAGTAATTTTTTTTAGATTGGCCTGTTCCTGTTATTCAGCTAATCAGTGTCCCTGACAGTCCTTCTTTATATCTTCTTATCCAGGAATACCAGGAAAATGCTATTTAATTCACTACTGAGAATTTCATCAAAGATTCAGCTTTACTTATCCTGATTATGAGCAATCAACATTTAACAATGATGGCTGGCTGAAGTTCACTTTAACCATTCTTGGGTTTTGCACATTATATCATTTTAGGTTTCAAGACAGCAGCAAATCTACTTGGCTGCTCCTGCACTTCACATCTTCATAGTACAACCTTTATCTCAGAAAGGAGAAAAAGACATAGTCTGATTGCTGTCAATATACTGAAGATTTCATAAGGTGTGATTTGGTAATTTCTTCCTCTTGCACCCAAAATAAGAAGACAAAGATGAAGCTTTTGCTGCAAAGCATTTATATTTTCACAACAAACAGATATTCTTGTGCTATATATATATCACATTGCTCTTGCCTTGAAGCCCTTCAGAAAATACTTGATCACATCCTGAAAATACCTAAAACTCACTGTTCCTCACCTTAGTGTTTGCATTGCTCCCATTTCTACAGTTGAATAAATACACTTGTTTGTTTATATATACTGCTAAATCTGAGTTTCAGTACCCAAGGACCACAGTCCACCAGGCAGAAAGGGGGGTTAACCTGTGGGTGTTTCCTTACACTGCACTGCCAGAACAATTGCTGGTGAGTTCAGTTTAATGGATGAATAAGACATGGATCCAGTTATCACTTCCAACAGGCACTGATATTTCTAATGGAAACAGCCATGATGAAGTTACTGTAGGCCTTCATTCTGTCTCCCTTATTAAATTAAAGATCACAGCAGAAGCTTGGAAATTTTCAAAATCTGTAGAAACTCAAGGTATCAAGTTACCAGTAATCCCAAATCAGGATTTTCTTTAATAAAAGCCCTAAGGCACAGCAGAAGCTTTTTTAAAACACTGGATTCCAACCACCAGGCTATGGAATTGTCCTCAGGGGTCACAAGTTGGGCAAAAAAAAGCTGGAGACTGCCAAATGGACAGCTATAAGTTCTATATTAAAATGTTCCTCTGTACTTCTTCCTAAATTTAATGTTGTGCTGTTAGCATGAAGACAACAGCAAGAAAATTCTTTATTTTTAATTCCTGTCTGTCTTGAATTAAAGGTTATGCCATTAGGACTGGCAAAACATCAAAGTGTTTCATTTTTATGTTCCTTAAAACAGAGTTAAAATAGCAATGGCCAACATGGAACAAGAGTAATCAAGATTATCTAGAAAACAGTGTTCAGCTGCTGACCAGAAAATGAAAATAAGGTATTAGTGTGGTGAAATTGTCTTCCAGCAACCGGTTTTAGTCAGAAAATCCTAGAAATCTGGCCAGCCAGGGGAGAATACCATGCAATCTTTGCTAGTACAGGTTTTATGTGTATAAGAAGCAAGGTAAAAAGTGCTTGGAGTCAAAGTCTCTCTGAAAAAAAAAGGGGGAAAAATAAGACATAAAGCATTGAAAAGGCAATAAAGGCTAAAATATTCTAATCGTCTGTCTTAATCCTTCAATTTGAAAAGATATTTTTATCATTTGACATAATCCTCTGACTAACAATAAGCCTGTTTTTTCTGACAAATCATCATCATCATCATCATGTTTGAGTAAAATATAAAAGAATTTTCTCACCATTCTAATCTTTTCTTTGTCAGTCTGAAAGCTCTTTAATATTCAGCGTGGAAGACAGCTACAAAAAACAGACAGTAATGATGATGATTTTATTGATTTTGACTTGCAAAGAAATCACAAATGGGACTAACAAGCAATTTCTTCTTCTCTTCAGCAAAATCTGATACCAAATCAGATGTCCAAAAAAAATATATCTGTGGTGTCACATCTCTTACATTTTGTATGAATTATGTTGTTATAAACAACATGAGGACCACATACATGTCTTCTTTACTTGTTGATCGCATGAACCTTCACTCATTACTATGTGGACCTTCTAACCAATATAAATCAATTCAGTTTCTACAACTGTCACAAGAATAGAAAAATATATAGGTTTTGTTTTCCTCTAAATTGAACTTATGATCTATGACTTGCAATTTTTTCTGTGCTTTTCCACATAACTCAGTTTTGCAAAGCAGAAATCTTGCTCATAGTGCTGGAGTGATGAGAATTATTTGCATTGAATGAGGTTTGTTGCTCAGACAAATGCACATGCAGACATTTGGAGGAGACAATTTTTTAATGCAAAATACTGCACAACATAAATATGTCTGTTATAGATTCACAGGAGACAATCTGCAGTGGGGCTTACAGTAGCATTAATATTTCACCAGACTTCTTCCAGACTGGCATGCTGTATTAGTCATTCACTGGAATAACACTAAACTGAATATTCACCACCAGAATAAATGTTATGTGGTGGGTGATGACTCCAGTGGACCATGTTCATTGGTCCAGTGGACCATCACTCCAGTGATGACAACCATGGACCATGGTTGTTTTCACAGTGCTTAGGAAAGAATAATCAGTGTGTCCCTCTGAAACTCCCCAAAGCTGAACTCCAATAGCATGACAAAGTACATTTTCTGGCTATTTCTCCCAATTATTGTCTTCACTTCAGTGACTATTTGGAACAGAATACCTAAAATATATGTGACTTTTTAAAGTAGTCTCCCTTTTTTCTGAAGTTGCTGTCTCAGACTTCATATAATATATATTTATATAGCTTCCATCACATTCTAAATCAAATTCCACTACAAGTTGGTTTCTAAAATTTCTATTTCTGCTTCTATACTGATAATGGTCATTGGGAAACAAAACAGAAAACCTGCAATAGACATGTTTGACTGAAGTCTCAGAATAGCTAAAGAAGCTCAACCCATCAATTCTTTCTAAGGTTTTGGTCTCAACTGAGTTGGAACATTGGCTCTTTCTCAAGAAATGTGTATCATATACAAACAATTTTGTGTGCTTATCTGAGCGACAAAAGTGCATTTCTGCTTCTTGCTATTTGTATAGATACACTCAGCCAGCACACTTAAGTGATTTTGCTTTATCAGTATTCCACAAACAGAAACCATACAAGAGTCTCCAAATTAATTTCATAGCACAAATCTGAAAGCAGTAATTACAGCTCAACCTTGACGTGCAAATACATTCATTTTTTAATATATTTGCTTTAGAGAGAATTTTTTGTTGTTTTTGTAATGAATTAATTCTTTCTTAAGAGCAGTAATGTCAGCAGTTCTGTTATGGGATTAAGAAAGATCAGCAAGTAAAAGATAACATACTTTCTTTGTTATGTCAAAGGAAAAATTATATTTACATGTACACATTCTTCATTCAGAGCTTTTATTTATTTTATTTAGGCCTCCTAGAACACTTAATGAACCATTTCAGTACTTTTCTTCACTCCTTTTTCTGCTTCCCAGGAGCCATTTGTAACCCAGAAGTCAGACAGGCATCTTTCTTTCAAAGTGATGTAGATGAAAACATTTCTTTCTCTGAAACAGCAAACAGGCGTTTGAGGTTAAGAAATAGTTCCATACTGTAACGTTTTTCTTCTAATCTTTCCTTGCAAACACTCTCCTGTTCTACCTTTGTTACCTAGCAATTTTCCCATTCTTTTTCTCTGTTTCTTTAAAAAAATGAGTTTTCTAAGGTGTTATCACACCATAGGTAACTGCTCTAAAGGCCCATCAGATGCAGGGTCCATCTGATGCAGTCTGTCCATCAAATGCTTGTTTGCACAGTGACTTTTCCTCAGACAATTTCAGCCCCTTACATACAGCCCTAAGAGAAAAATAAAAGAAGACATTTCATTCTGCAACTTGCTGGAAAAACATTTTGTATGACAGGGACAACACCATGCTTACTGGCAGATCTCTGAGTAAAGCTTCTCCATCCAGGAAAAGCTTTGCCTTCCTCAGGAGTAGATCTCTGTTCACAGATCTTCTTTCTTATCTTCAGATAGAACACCTTGCTGCACACCTCTTCACTATGCTGACTGCCAAAGCCCCAGAGGCAGTTACATCCCCTCTTGCCTCAGAGCATAGGGCAATTAATCTCATCTATATGATCTGAGGAATTACTTTCCTGCCAAAATGAGTCCAGACTAATGGTAGCTCCAAAATTAGCTACATTTGGAAAAGAAAGTATTAATAGTTCTAATCAGCAGGCAACAATATTCAAGAAAAGAACTTTGAAAAAAAATTATTCTGATTCTACACCCACAAAGGCGTGAATTTTTTCTCTCTAAAACAATACAGAAAACAAATATCTCATGGCCAGATGATTAATTAATGGGGAATAGATTTTTTTCCCCTGGGAATCTATGTATTAGGTTAATAGGCATCATAACTTATCAGAAATGAAAAGTGGCACATAAAGAAAAAATTGAGAAAGTAAATAATCTTTCAATATATACCTTGAACAGCAAAATCATAATTTCTATATATTATTTTATATCACTGCAAAATCAAATATAATTTATTTTAGTTCAAGGTTTATTCTAGCAAATGGGTTAATTATATTTATATCTAAATATGGGAAGTTAGGGATCCCATGTGCCTGCATGGAAAATTGTAACCATGCAGATACCCTCACTCATGCTTTCTGTGCTGTCTTCTGATGTCATGACTTTAGAACCACTATGAATTTTTCTTTTCATTTCATCACATTTACTGCCTGAAATAGAAATGTACTTTACATTTAGATTCTCAATTACTGTGCCATTAAAAGCCTTCAGCAACACTAACCTTTAAATTGCATCTTTTCTAAAGAAGATCTAACAATAACATAAAGGCTGAAAATCCTAATAAATCACACGACACATCACCTGCAAGCACATGCAGTGTTAAAAAGTAAGTCATCAATAGCAAAGGTATTTTCTTACTTTCAGTTTTCTATTTTAATATTTGTTTCGTTCTTTCAGCAACAAAGGAAAATAAATCATGAATCCTGTCTCATTCTGTCTAAGATACTCTGGAAATCAAACAAAATCCTGTGCAACAGCTGAATCTGTATTGCTCCCTTTTTCTTTGAAGGCACTGATGCTAAAGCAAGGTTCATCTGGGCATAATAAACCTTTCCCACCAGAAACTGAAAGAATAATTTGGGAGGATCTTGGAGGGATTTTTCCTTTCTTTCAAATGATTTCATCCATTCTTCCCTAACTCTTCAGGGAACCATTCCTACCTCACTGTTCCCCCAGGTTTTCCTTTGTGTCTCCACCCCAGCAGGCCTTGCAGGGGGAGGACCTTTCAGATAGGTCTCCACTTTCAGGCAGAAACCACCAAACATATTCCTTGAAGGAAGAGAGAGGTACCCTAAAACTCAGTTGATGACCTGTGTAGGGTCCATTTCAAGGATTTTGATGTCTTCAGCTTTTGAAGTTCTGGGTGGCTTTCTGAACTGAAGCTCCCTGGTGTAAGGACACCAGGAACGGTGTGCTCTTTAGAAAATGTGTCTTAGTGGAGGTCACTTCTGAGAAATGAATTTCCTCCCCATACTCCTTCCTTCTCTGAGAAATTGTACTAACAAAAAATACACATTCCCACCAACCTGCAGCTGGAAAAGGTCTCAGTCTAGTTCATCATTCCATCTTGCAGGAATATTCTTGAAGCCAAAACACTGACAGTGCAGGAGCTTTGCCAACTGTCCTTGCCTGGTACAGGCTCTCTTTAAAGTATCATTGATGATTTGTCCTCTAGCTCATGAGAGTTGAATTCATTCATTCAAAAGAAAACAAATTAAGAAACTAGCTTAGTCTTTAAAATAATTCTCTTTGGGACCAATATCAGGATAAGCCAAGTGCAGCAGAATGAAATTTAAGTGCATTTACTTAAATATTTTCTTACCCATGCTTGAATGAATATTGCAAATGTGACCCTTTCATGGGATCACCATCTTTATAGATACCCAACAGCTAGAAGAACTGCAAATGCAATTTGTGATATTGCATGTCATTTCATAGAAGTTGTTCTAGGTAGCAAAGTCGCAGTTTAGCTAAGGAAAATTAGATTCCCCAGTGTTTAATGAGATGAGAATTGCTTTTGAATGAAGAAGACATTAATGGCTTTTTCATCAAGTTCAGAAAGACTATTATTAGCTCTATAAGACTGCTTTTTCATTTCACAGGATGTCTTTAGACAGTTCATCTTCAGAACTGCCCTTCTCTGAAGGACGAATTTTTTATGAGAAGCTGTGATATATTAGAGCTGCACTTTCTAGCAGTATGTGGGAGTTAGATGATCCCTAAATAGCACAGAATAACTGGCTAAAAGACAAACTAAACCTGGTAAACTGGAGGGGAACTATTCTATACCCTGTATAGTATGGTCAACAGCAATTTCTAGCTGCATATCATGGTTTATAACATTATCTTGCAGAAAACTAACAACTGAGTTTCAGAGATGTATGGCAGTACTTAATAATTTCCTGGCAACTTTATTTTAAACTTGTTTATCTCACTGTATGTTCCATGACTGTGAGGCCCTTGCTTACTTGTTGTTACTTAATTTTGAAATTTTTCTCACCAAAAAACTCCCAAAAATTATTTTTCCAGTGTTACAAACCTTTTTGTTTGCAGTATTTCTATTACAATGTGTCGGAGCTCAGCCATCAGAGCGTCTACTGTGCCACTGTGCTGAGACAGTCATCCCTTGAGCTGATGTTGGTAGTATGACCCAGCAAGGGTCTATTTGAATCTTTTTTGTGCCCTCAAATCTTTCCTTCATATGGGATAAAAAATTTTGCAGCCTAGCAGCACATGCAATGCAGAGCTCGTGGAAAAGATGGAAAATGCATTTCCACAATTTTCCTCATTTTCCAGGGCATTTAGCCAAGCCATGGGTTTTCATTAGGTCTCTGAGTGAAGATGGAAAACACCAGAGCAGTGAGGTAGTTCAGAACACCACTTCACTCTGGGATTCTCTCTCCAGATTTCTGGGAGCGGCAGCAAGGGCTGTCTGGTGCTTGCCATTTTGCTCGCAAACAACTTGGTCCAGCTTGGGATTTTTCCAAAATAAATGCTCTCCAAGTCATGACTCAGATAGCATGACTATTTTATTTGCAGGCAGAACTCCTTCAGATTTCATCTTTGCTGTTTGCTGAGCAAAGGGAGGGATGGGATTATGAAAGAGGTGACTCGAGGACACAAGGTACTGAGCTTGTCACTTCCAGGCAGAAGCTCCAGCTTCTGATGCAAAGCTGGCATTGATGCAGGGATCAGTCTCCTCTAGTTCTAGTTATTGCACCAGCAGTACAATAGGATGAGAAAGGAGTTTTTCTGGAGCCAAATATCTTCATTTGATTAGAGTTGTCACAACGGTCCCTATTCAAGGAAAAATTCTCCCAACCATTCTCAGTGTTTCAGTGTTAGGATGTCACAAACAGCTCCAGTTTGGTTTATCTTGCTTGCTTAGTGAAGACCTGCCTTGCCTTGGTTTCTAAACTTTAGCTTTGAAAAGCTTCTTCGACTCATTAATGCGGTCCTTTGAGATCCAAGCTGCAGAATAACTCTCAGCCAAAGAGTTTAGAAAGGTTCAAAATGAATGAGATTCATAATAAACACAGCTACAGAGATAGGCTGCAAGTTCTTAAAGTGTATGAAGTTTTGTGGGTTTAGATAAAAGATATTTTCCAAATATCAGGAGCTGAAGAGAAATTTCCCTCATAGCATAATCCCAGGGAACAGCCAGAGCACAGCACTTCAGTTTCATTGCAACTTGGGAGATTTTGGAATTCATTTTTGTCCTTCACTGGAGCAGAAATGAAATCTCTCCTATATTTTCACAAAGAAGATTTGTGCTAATCCCAAAATCTCTTTTTCAAATTTAAATTATTCCCTTGCTCTTGACTTCTCTTCAGAAATTACCAGAAAAGATGCCCTGAACCTTAGAAAAGAGAAAACATTGCCCAAGTCTTTAAGCCCCTGAGCTTCATGGCATTCACACACAGGTATTCACAAAGACAAATGCCTTTGTGTCAGCAAAAAGAACAGCAGCTTTCCCCAGCCCAAATCCATTTTACAGCAAGGCATAAGATCCTGTCTGCTTTCTGGATATGGGTCAGTGTATCACAGAATCATAGAATACCCTGAGTTGGAGCAGACCCACAAGGGTCATCCAGTCCAACCCTAGGCCCTGCACAGGATATCCTCAAGAGTCACACCAAGTGCCAGAGAGCATTGTCCAAATGCTTCTTGAACTCTCTTGGGCTTGGGGCTGTGACCACTTCCCTGGGGAGCCTGTTCCAGTGCCCAACCACCCTCTGGGTGAAGAACGTTTTCCTGATACCCAGCCTAAGTCTCCTCTGACACAACTTCAGGCCATTCCCTTGGGTCCTGTCAGTGGGCACCAGAGAGAAGAGTGGGACCACTGGGAGCAAACTCTTGGTCTGTAAACATCAGAAGAGCTGTCAGAAAATTCCTAATTCTGGGGATTATTGGTTTCTCTCATACTCTCTACATGCCCGTGGGTAGATGCAGCCTCACAGGAGCATGCAGGGGAGGGAGAAGCAGCACCAAGCAGCCGCACATGCTCCTCCAGTTGACACTTGAACCCAGGACAGTGAGCACTCAGTGCTTCAGCCAGACACTCTGCTGAGCAGCAGCATGAACTTCAGGACATCAGAGCTCAGATAGGCCCTGTCACGTGAAACAGGGCTACTGCAGTTCTTAATTAGCAATTTTTAGAGTATCTCACTTGTTTTCTCTCTTTGGGGTTTTGTTTCCTCATTTATTTGTTTTCCTTTGTCTTTGCTAGGATTTCTGCTTTCCCCCCTGACATTTAACGTGACCACTCTTTTGGGTCCAAGACTGACAGCAGCAGCATTAAAAAGAAGATGAGACCAGCTCTGGAAAGGATTAAACAGCATGAAGCCCACAACAACTGCTTTTCAATGAGGCATTCTCTGCCCAAGTGCTCCCTGCTGCTGCTGACACCAGCACAGGGAACAAATGGATCTGACAAGGGGGAGAAAATCTAGGGATGGTGGAGCAGCAAGAGAGGATATTTGTGCACCCACAGCCTTTGTGAGAGCAGAGAGAGCCCATACACAGCATAGATCTGGAGGGGAAGGGGAGCCAGCAAAGTCCTGTGAAGACCTGCTTTCACTTGCCCAGTTCTGCAGCTGCTTGAGTCATAAAACTGACCTACACAACATCCACACAGAACACCTTTCCACTTCCATGACCACTGGACTCCTGAAATAAAAATTATTTCCAGACGTTTGACACCTACCCCTTAAAAAATAGATTTCTATTTTGAGTGAGCAATATTCAGCCTCTCTGAAAATCAGAACTACAGAATCTTTCTTTCTATTGTGTAATGGCTTCATTGTGCATTTTTATGTTGCTATTTTGAGGTAGATTTAAAAAGCAGTATTTCATACAAAATGGTGGAGGCCACTGCTAAATTCAGGGAACAGCTGGATTTTGTTAAATTAGCTTTTATACATCTATTGTTGTACCATTTTTTCACCCAGCTCTTCTCAGAAACAGTGAATGAAATTGTATAAGGAACTTAACATAATGGTCTTTTTAATTTGGAATACAAAAGTATTTCTAAAATCTGACTTAAATTTCATTGGAACTTTCAGCCAATTAAATGAAATCACAGTATTTTGCTTCAGGCTGGTTTGAGCATTTAATGTAAAAATCTTCCAAGTATTTAATATATCTATTTCGTCTTTTTTTACCCTTTCATTTTGAACAGTTCTTTTAATTTTGAACGGTTCTTTTAATTTTGAACATTCTAAGGTTTTAAAATGAGAAACCTTTCTATGTTTAGATTTTGGTGATTTGAGGGATCTCTCCAGAGAACCGATGAAATCCTGGCATGAATTTTACTTTACATGTTAGCAAAATCCAGGGATCAAACACAGCCTTATTCCTTGCAGTGTATCACTGCATAGCATCTACAAGATACCCAGATGCTTCCCTGGAAACATAAGCTTCAATGCCAAAGCTAGTGATACTTTGAACTCAAGAAATAATTAAAGCTAGGTATACAACAGCTAAAAAGATGCAGCTAAGATTGTTATGTGATAAAAACTGCTCTGCATGTCCATAAAGAAACAGAGAGAGACGTGGTGGGGGAAGACCAAATAATAACCTGCCAGGCTTTTCCAGTGTCCATCACAGAGCCATTAACCCATCAAAGATTGTCCATCTCTACAAGCACAGGGGAGCACAGGGGCAAGTGAAAACCCAGATTAAAGACTCAGAGGAAAGGAAATCCTGTCCAGTGCAGTCCCCGTCTCAGAGATCCTCAGTCCCACATCCAGCCATAACAACCATCACAATGAGTGAATGTTGAAGCACCTCTCAGACCACTGGGGTTTGCTGCCTGAGGGTGTCAGAAACAATATGGGACAGAGAGGAAGAATTTTCACAGGGCTTACTATGGGATGCTTAGGAATTAAAAGAGCCAGTTGCTCACCAGGGTGAGCAAAATCAAGTGCCAGCCTCTGTGCTGGAATCAGAGCTGAGAGACCTGTGTATCCATGATGCCACTAAGATGGAGAGACTGGGATCCAGTCAGACTTGAGTGTCTGAGGCATATTCATTCATATATATATAATATATATTATATATATATTATATATATATATATATACACATGCATATCTTTCCACTAGCATCACTCTATCCTGCTTATGGAGCTCAGGATGAGGCCCCTGACACTGTTTGTGTGAGGTCTCAGTGTTTCTATCAGTGTTGATCTGTATGGCTGTCTATGTGCATGTGTATTTATGACTCTTTATGGCCTACTAGTTACAAATGCTAATTGTGAAACTTGCTGCTGCTTGTATCTGGGGGAAAAGAGCTGTGCCAGCCTAATATCCATTGAGCTGCCCCAGCTCCCCTAACAGAGATGATTTATCAAAAAACTGTAATAACATAATGGTCAAAACCTGGAATCTCTGCTGATAATTCTTCTATAATTTCAAATTCATGTTGAATAAATTATTTATGTTTGACATCTGCACGTGTTCCGTCCCAAAGAGACAACTTCCAGAATCCTGGAAATAATAATCATTCAGGTGTTATTTGCATTGTGAGTCTATTCCCCAAACTGTTATTTTTCTGTAGTATATTTAGAAATAGAAGTGGAAAATTTCAGAGAACTGATCAGTCTAAAAGTCATTTAATTTTATTTTGCCTCCTGCCCTTAGATTTTATTCCATGTTGCATTTAAATATTTTCTCACAAATCCTACCTGTTACCAACCCAGTTTTGTAAAAGCAAAGCAGCGTTTAGCACTGCTGCAAAAGTTAATGTTCCAGCTGGAGGTATCCAGCTTTATAACATGACCTTTTTCCCCCAGGAAAGCCAATTACTCTATTATGTCTTCAGAAACAGTAATTGAGTTCACCCTGTCTTAGTGAAAAGTGCTTGGTACTCGATCAGTTTAATCCCCACTGGGCAACACTCTATAAGCAATAGAGCTACATTATTGCTGGGGGAAAAAACAGGGCTACAGGTGAAGCCTGCTCCACCTGTATGAAATGCTCAGAAGCAGCATGAACCTGTGAAGTGTTTGAGCTCTGCCCAGGTGATTGATGAACTGGAGGTTTCTGGCTGCTGTGTTCACCAGGCTTTCATTGGCAGAGTTCAAAAAGAGAGAAGGCAAAAGAGATTTTCATCTTCTGCTAGTGAAGTTCTGTTTTGCACCTGCTACAGCATTTTCAAATGCTTAGGACTATTATATAATAACACATTTTCAATTGGCATGGAATTCCAAATTGGCATGGAAGGTTTTTGTTCTTAGTTATGTCTTTCCCATATTCTCTTAGATTCATCCATTTTCCTTTGGGAGATATCCACAGGCTTCCCCGTGCTTTCCTCCAATGTTCTAAAAAGGGAGATAAACAGTGAATTAATAGCCACAGCAGTAGGATCTGCAATTCATCTGTTCTGAACAAAAGCGAAATCATATTCATCTCTCTGTGTATTTTCATTCTAATTTTTAATCCATCAAGTTGATGGGCTTACCTCGTCTTTCATTTTTCAGATACAAATATCCCTCCCAAGTATGATTTAGCCATTTATTCAGAAATCAAAATAGAATGTGAGTACAGTAAACTGAAGTTACTGATGTGGGCTGGTGTAACTGAAAACTGTGCATACTTTTTACATCCACAGTAAAGAAGAACATGACTAAGAAGACTGAATTTCACTCACAACATGAAAAGGGGAAGTGCTGAAAGTCTTGGACCTGATAAGAGAAATTGAGGTCTCTTGGTGGCTGCCTGAGGCCCAAACCTCAGGCACAATTTGTGCCTGACAGTACAGGTCAGGAGCAGAATTTCAAAGTCAGAGCCTGCCGCCCACTTCTGCTATGGTGTTTCCCAAAAAAGACAGCTGTGAGGCTACAAATTTTTCCATTAAAATGTCAGCATCATCCCTTATTAGAGTGTGATGGTGTCTGAGATTTTGTGTCTATCATTGGTGCTGGGCCTATGGAGTTACTATATGTAATGGGTAAATAGGACTGGACAGATGATGGTTCCGTTGTCCCACAAGAGTTTTTGAAGTCTCGATATTTCTTTTGAGCCCATTTCAGAAAGAAAAACAAATTCAGTGATTTTCATTCACAGCCAGAAAAAAAGAACAAAATTTTTTTCAGCACACTAAGATTTTTGTTTGTTTTACCTTTCTGCTCTTTTCACCTTTCCAGAGATAACTATAACTAACATTTTGAAATAAAGAGGTCATTAAAAAAAAGACGTGGTCTGACCATCTGACCTTTCCATCTTCTCTACCACAGAGGAACAAGAGTCAACACAAAGCTCTTCTCACCACTTGTGTTTGCTAACTGCACATTGGGCTCAAAATTACAGAT
Organism: Drymodes brunneopygia; assembly: GCA_013400955.1. Taxonomy (NCBI): domain Eukaryota; kingdom Metazoa; phylum Chordata; class Aves; order Passeriformes; family Petroicidae; genus Drymodes; species Drymodes brunneopygia. The sequence continues at coordinate 224,673 of VZTZ01024323.1, read as the reverse complement.
GCCACTGATGAGTCTGAAACTGCAGACTCTTCAGAATAAAGGCAGTAGGGTAAGATGTGCCCGCAGCCCCACAGGCACTTCTAGAATGGCTTATTGAAAACCCAGAAAATAATATTCTCTTTAAGATTTTCATTTTTGCAACCACTTCAATTTCTCTGCCTTTAAAGACGTCTTACTTTTATGCCCTCTCTTCCTCTCTCATCTTTCATAGACCATAATACTTTTTTTTCTTATATGCAACGTTTTTATGTGCAACAGCCACTTCTCCCTGTTTCTTCTAGGCTTTAACCATCCATTGAATCAATGAGGAAAATCAATGCAGAATTTACTTCCTCCATCTCTATAAGAGCTTAATCTTATACATACAGGCTAACATGTAATTAATTCTTCTTCCCTTTGCACTCACTCTCAGTGACTTATATGAAAAAGTGTTAAAAGACACATGCTTGCTTTCCCTGAGGGAGTCACACCAGAGCTACTCATTTAGCAGATCTGAAATGCAAAAGCCTTAACTTATGTACATGCCATCCAAAATACCATGAGATTAGAAACATGACCTTGTCACAAAAATAGATAAAGGCCGTATTTTTTCCTGTATTTATATTTCAGAACAGACTAATCTGGTTTCAAATTTTTATATAATCTCTGAGTACCAAAGCCTGAATAAAATAAGCACAGCAATATATTGCAATAAGCCATTCTTGTAAGAACGCTTCTGCTTGGAATAGAGATGAAAGCAGGGTGTTTATCCTTTATAGAAACAATCTTATCTCAAAATGAACAGAAACAAAAGGTCCTGCAGCTATCAGTTCTTATGACAAAAAAAAAAAAAAATGAGGAAGAGAAATTATGCTCAATCTACTTGCTTCATGGTAGCTTGAAAGAGCATACAATCATGTTTTCCTCCTGTATTCCTTAGTATTCATAAGTGATGAAGAAACACAGTGGGATTGGACTCTTTACACAGGAAAGTCCCTACATTGTGCTCTTAGAGCAAGCAGCACAGCAGGTATTCTTACTCAGCTGTGGATTGCTCAGATCCCACACCTGCTGTTGCTCTTCACCCCAGGAGTACTGAGCTCAACCCTCCATGCTGTAATGCCACACACAGGGATTCCCCTGTACGAACACCAAAGGTGCCCATCTCAGTACCTTCCATCATCACCAAGTGGGTCTCAGCTGAGCTTTTTATCAGTATCAGCAGGGGATATCTTGTTTCAGCATGAGACAAAGAGCTTACTGAAGTCTAAGGCTTTCCAGCAACATCTGTTTCATCTTCTGTCTGAAAACAAAGGCCAGCACTATCAAATTTGTCACTGTTCAGCAGCTTTGCATGGTCTTCAGAGAGCTGTTCCCTGATATCCCCTGATCCATCAGCTATATGACCATAAATTTAGTTGTGTATTTTTTCACTTCTGTTAAGCAAAAAGTTAATTTTCCATCTCTTGATGTTCAATTTCTCCACGATTACTTTTTCCTGTCTTTTCTCTCGTTATGTAGGTGTTTGAGTATTTGCAGGGTTGGCTTGGTGACTTGCTGGAGCCATCTGTCATCCCCGTGGTGTGCCACAGCTCGTGCTATACAGTGCTAGTCTGTTACCACTCAGTTGTCAAAAGAACCAGACCTCTGTCAGCTCCTCAGCTTCAAGTGAGTGCTGGAAAATGCACAGCATGGGGGTAAAATGTACACTGAGAAATTAAAATAGTTGAATCACAAAGTACTTGAATGACCAAACACAGCTGGAGCTTTCAGAAGACTTGAAGGAAGCATAAAAGTTTGATGATAATGTTGAGGCCACCATCACCACACTTTTCTGAATGAACAAAGAAATCCCTTTAGCAGGATCCCTGTAAAATCCCTGTAATGGTGAGCAGTGCAAGGAAAATGGTGCTTATTTTGCTGACTGAACCATGAACTTGAGGCCCATTCCTGTAAAAATTGGGGTGGACATGAGATGCAAAGCTTAATACAGAACTTAGGAAACTGAAGGATACAATTTTCCAAGACACGTTGACCGCAAAAGAGAAGTAAATTGTCTGTAGGTGTCTCCAGGATGGGTGTTTGCACAGCTGCAATGTGAGGGTGTACTCAGAAATGGAAACCAGGGGTTTGTGTTGTGGCTGCACTAAAGAAAACTGAGTATCTTCTGCTGAGAAAGGCAAGGAGGATTTGACACAGGGAAAGATCTAATACTGATATATTTTGAAGTGCAAGACTGAGCTTGGAATTCCCTTCACACAGATGCAGGATATGCTTGCATTTACCCCAAGCTGTAGGTAACCCCAACAATAAGGAATACTGAAGAAATGTCTCATCAAACCTCGATCAGTTTTTCACTGCTGTGAGTGCTTGCCAGCTTTTCAACTCAATACCAGGAAAAAACACAGTCATTTCCCATTAAATCTGCCACACAAGGGGCATGGCATGAAATTTAACAGTGTTCCAGAGTGTGTCAACTCTCCTTAAGTCACAGCCAGTAAAAGGGAGGGAGGATGCCCTTTTTATTCTCTTCTTGTTTCAATACCAAACTCAACAGGAGACTTTCAACATTTTGAAGAACCAAAAGGAAATCAAAGACCTTTAGGAAACCTATATGCAAAGTCCATCCTTTGCAAATGTGTCCCAGGGATACAGTCTAAGCACATTGTTCTCAAAAGCAAGAAACCATTGATTTTAAGGGAATCTGTGCAGCTTTAAAGGAATAAGGTGACTACTGTAACTGCTATGCACTCTGTGATGATTTTAATACAGTCTTTTCATTACCAAGTTCTCAAGCACATTTAAACTTAGTGTTATTCACAATTGAAAAGTTCGGTTTGTAATTACAGTCACAACACAAGTGCCTGCCAAGAGACGAATCCTGGCCATGCAAACATTCAGAAGGGATACAATGTTCTATCAACGTGTGAAAAGAGGATGGGGCACAATAGAATAAAAGATGACTCTCTATTTTTTCATTTCCTTCTTTGAATATAGAACTGGAAGCCCCAGTCTCAGTCTTTATCAGTTAATTAGAGATTTTTAAATGTAATTCTATTTTACTCTTCCTATATTCTTCTATCAAGGTTACCTATAATGCTTAATGTATCTAAAAATTGCCTGTGACACTGATAAAAGATCAAACATCCAGAGTTCATAGAAATATTTATAGAAATATGTTATAGATGGAGGAAGAGTAATGTATTCAACGAAACAAAGCCTTTTAGCAACACTGCTTTGATCTGTTTATATCTGAGCGCACTCAGAGCAAATTTTCTTGAACATTTAAAGTTAATTTTATAACAAAGAATGAAATGTTATTGAAAATTATATAAAAGTGTAACAGGTTAAAAATTGTCTTAAACAGGCACAAATAGATTAATGAAGAGAATTGTGCAGATTTTTCATAGAACTTTATTTTACTTACAGAAATTTGAAAGACAAACGGAAAAGAACAGAAGATAACATCATTCATTCTTTTTTAAATGCTTTCATTTTAAAATATACTTGGAACAAGATGATTTTTTTCAAGCTGTGCAATTGTTACATGATTTTTTTGTTTGTTTGGGTTTTTTTTTTTGTAAACTGCATCCTTTCATAGTTGTTTCAGATGAGATCAGAAATTCCTCAGCTCAGTCTGTGAGCTTTTAGAGAGCTCAGCAATGGGGCAGTAGGATGTCAGTGTTGGTCTCAGTCTGAGGTCTACAGACAATGTTGTAGGAGTACAAATAATGTAAAATAGGCATTATGTAACAGGTCTTGCAATACCATGAACAAGGCATGTGGGTACAATTCTGGTGCAGCAAGTCTCAGGGACATGAGAGAAGCTATGTCTGAAGAAAGCTATATTAAACAAAAGGACAAATACAGGTTACTCTAATAATTGCTTGAAGGTTTTAGTGGAGGAAAAGAAATTTTTAGTCAGATAAGACTCCACACCACTTACATACTAGGCGAAACCTCTACCATCATCTGTGACTGCTGCTTGTGTTAGATGTTAGACAGAAGAGATGGATTAATGGACTAGCTAATGACCTTCCTGCCTCCATCAGCAATTCTACTTTGGTATCCTGCCTTTCACTCATTGTATGAAAGAAATTGATACTATGATGGGAATAAGTCATCAAGGTTCATCAGGGAGCAATTTGTAGGTGATAAAAACATAATTCATCCTGGGCCTTTTTTTATTCCCTTCAGGACTGGTACTCTATAAATCTTTCCAATGTGAAAGTGCATCTCTGTGTCCATAAATGCCAATATTTCTGTTCTTTTCCACCAGCTTGAATGAAGATCACATATGCAAGCAGCCAATCTTAAAGAGTGAATCATTATTCCAATAGAGGAAGCCACCTTGGGATAGGGTTTTCTCATTCCTAGACTGACTCAACATCTCTTCTAATTAGATATTTTGAGTGTATTTTGATTTATGTTTGGTTACATATTTGTTCCAAGATGAAGAAGCACCTGGCTATATACACATTAATTAAGAACCATCTTTATTTGAACATTGTAAGAGCTGAGCTTTCATATTGAAGAAATTGTATTAATACTTAATAAACTGAATAAGCAATTGAAAGGAAAGTAACCACAATACACTAAAGACATCTTTTCTATTGACAATTATAAAGCTGTCTATTGCAATTCCAGTACTTTTTCTCCAGTGCCATTCTCTTACTGTGCTGCATTTTAACCACATGGCCAAGTACTGATGACCCTCATCTTATGAATATCTAAGTTCTAAAATGGCAATAGAGAAAACCAGCAGAGAATTTAACAATTTTGATATTTTCATCACCTTAGGGAGCACGAAAATGACAATGTGAGCAGCTCCAGCGTGCTGGAAAAGGAGTGGAAAACAGGAACATTTCCCTTCCTCATTCACTCCTGCAGCCAGAGGACACCCAGGATTCTTTCCATCCCTGGGCATCCTGAACCATTCCTGGGGCTGCACAGCCATCTTTGCATCCCTGAGTGCTAAGGCAAGCTGCCAATGAGATGAAATCAAAAGCAATGCTGAAGGTTGAATCTCTACCTGGAGTTAATCTTTACTGTGATGCCTGTGATGACATTTCCATTCTTTGAACTATATGGAAATGATACAGAGACAATCTTTAATAAAGGGACACAGTGACTTCATTGAAACATAATTCATGCCGCAGTTAGTGGAGAAAAATCTGATGTTCATGAAATAACTACTTGGAAGCAGTGATTTAAGCCCTATTCTTTCAATTTCTAGGAGGAAAATTATATCAAGAGTTCTCCCAGCAGTTTCACCTCTCTGAATTGATTGGATGACAAAATGACAATAGCATTTTTTACAGTTGGCTACAGTTGATTTAGCCAGAAACAGAGAATCAAATAAGCAAATCAATAAATTTTGGCAACTGGATGAAAAATACCTCTTCTTATCACTATAGATACACTAGCTGTAATCAAAGTTAAACCTTACCCGACCTTAAACGGATGAAAAAAAATTAAAATTATCTTTTAGGCCATTTCTTATGGTTTTCCTCTGCAACTAATCTCTGCAAGAAGGCACATGACTGGGCTTGTAACTTTTGGTATCTATCTTCTTATTACCATCTATCAATCCTTACTAGTGATGGCAAAATTGTACAGACTTTAGCAAATTGTCCATGGTAAATATGCCACGTGGCTGAGTGGAAGATCCCAGAAGGTTGTGATCAGTAGCACAAGGGTTCATTGTCACCAGTGGCGTCTCCCAGGGTTCTATACTGGGCCCAGTATTGCTTAACTTACTCATCAATACCTTGGATGAAGGTGCACTTGCCTCCTCAGCAAGTTCACTGGTGATGGGTTGAAGGATGGAGAAGAAGTGTGTCAGTTCAGAGAAAACATTGGGAACAAGAGAGGTTGTTGGGTTTTGGCCAGAACAAAGATTTAATTGGCAGGATATGGCAGAATAATACACATGACTAATAAATCCCTATAAATGGATACAAATTAATGCAAATGGCCTGTTCTGGAAGAACAGGCAAGACAATAGAGAGGAAATGTTGGATAAATTAAAGAGAGAGTATCCAGGCGGCTTTGGTAGGTGTTGGTTACAAACCAGAGCACCAGTCAGGGCAGAATCCTCCAGAGCACAACCTGTGGTTCCCCCAGAGGATTTTAACTGATCAATGCCAGATGCAAAAGGAACACAGTAGGACACAGTCTGTCAGGGTCATGACATGCATCATATGCACACTTTTTGTATGGACCTCAGCTGAAAATCCAACCAGATCTGAATGTTGGTGATTTGCAGAAAATTTAGCAGTAAAAGAAATGTGACCACCTGTTCATATCATGACTGAAATTTGAATATTTTAAGTGATTTTATTTTTTTCAGATAAATATCAGATAATTCTTTAGACTTTCATCCTGACATCCAGTATTTTCCATGAAGATCTATAATTTTGTAAAATGGGTATGTGTGAGCGTGAAAAGGCAATGAGAACAAAAAGTGGAGTTTTGCTTAACAGAACACAAACCTGATAATTATTGCTAATATTCATTTGTGATGCGTATCACACTGAGCTGCCAAAGAAAATTCTTGCTGCCCTGCCACGCTGAAATGCTTTCCACCAAGATCTGAGTAATTTTGCTTGTCAAGAAAACAATCAGCGTGCTTTATTCCACAGCCTGGTTCCATCACCATCTCTCATTCTTCTTCAAGGGGCAGAATACACTCTCTGCTTAACTTTCCCATAAATACCTGCCTAACATTTCTTTTAAATACCACATTGTCACCGTGTGCAATTAGCAATCTTTGGCTAAGGGAGGAACCTTATGCACGTTTCAGAGTGGCTGACAGGTGACAGATTTATTTCCCACATCCACACGTTGTTTTGGAGCACAACTCCCCCACTGAAGACTGACAGCTGCCTGCTCTTACAAAGCCAAAGCCCTGCTCAGACTGATTTGTACCAACAAACCAGGCAAGATGGGGAAAATGTTCCTGTTGCTTCATACACCCCCACCGTAGGTGACAAAACTGGTTAGGTGATCATGTTTTTCACACTGCCAGGAGCAATTTTCTGATTTAATATCCACAATTCCTGGACCAATTCACTGTTAATTCTGTAGGCTGCTTTGGGCTTTTTCCCTGCAAAAGCTCAACAAGGTAACATTCGCTACACATTTCATGGCTTCTTACTCCTTCCTACCATTTGTGATATGGAATTACTGGTTTATCTCCATTTACAGCATTATAAAAAGGCTTTTGTAGTTCAATGGCTATTTCAGCTGAGGTCAGTTCATCTCGAAGACTTTCTGATGAACTGTGTACTTGCCCTGGTATAGAAAAGAGTCCCCACATGACTGAGCTAACTGAGCCACAAGACAAGTTGGAGTGACATGTAGAAGAAGCAATTTCATTCAACATTGCTGGATGACTCCACAAGAAAAAGGACTTCCAGAAAAAGACCTTTATCAAATATTTTCAATTACTACTGTGGTTCTGATTATGTGACTTCTTGCACCATATAGGATAAGACCATTAGGGGCTTCAAAGCACATGAGAGGAGCTTGCCTGGGGGAAAATGAGGATGAAAGAATTTATTCTAAATTGATAGTTAAAGAAATCTTTTGGAAGTAAATTAAGGTGATATATAAAACACTGAAGGTATCTTCTTGTGCAGTATATAATTCTTTTCCTTATTTTTCCTGGCTGCTAATCACACTGAGTTAAATGTCAACTTGCAAGTAGGCCCCTGGAAACAAGTGGAAATATCCAGCAAAGCGTTAGACACTGACAGAAAGAGCACCAGATTTTGGAGGACTACTGACCTGTGAAAAACTTTTCTTTTTTTGTTGCCACAAGAAAATTGGTAGTACTTTTTCCAGGATGAATGGACAGTCAGTCATCTCAAAGGGAGCACAATCTGGCCTCATGTGGGGTTTGATCTGTGCTGCAGGAGAAAGGGGATCAAGTTAGAGCTGCTTAAATTGCTTCTCCTGCCAGTGAAAGGAGGGATGTGGCTTGAGACCTGCCAGTGGGAGTCGAGTCATCAAACAACAGGGCTTGTCTTAATCCACAAACCATGCAGATAACTTCAGTGACCCTACATGCGACACACTCCGCATATATTGTGTTTTAACAAGGGAAGATGATAAATGTACCCAGTTTTTGTGGAGATTGTTGTGCACTGACTGAGGAAGATCCAATTAAATAAAACCCGTGACTACATTACTCAACGTATAAAAGAGATTGAGCAAAATGGGGAAAGACTAAGACATAGAAGTATATTTCTGTGGACTGTGAGCTGCTTACAAAAAGAGGTATGGGGCTGGTTGCTGTCTGAATGCAAATCAAATAGCTTTAGATCAAGAAATGAATCAGTGAAGTGGCACACAGTCTGCCTGTCTGTGCTCATATACATGGCAGGAGTATTTTTGAGGGAAAATCCCAAGAATTAGCAGTGGGATTTGCAATTTCTTGAGAAAACAGGAGAACTGTTTAGGAAATAGGCCCACTCAGATCAGCTAATCTGTGCCCAGAATCCATTAGGCAACATCATTTCTTGTTTTGACAGAATTTGATTTCATTTAAATCGTTAAATGAATGCAAAGCCCTATGTTCCATTATCACTGAACAAATCCACAGCAAATATTTTAATTAAATTATACAGAGATTAAAATACCTTAGAGATGATACAATTATGCCTCAGCATTTGGCATGTGCACATGGGAATTTAAGAAATAGATGAAAAAAGCAGGCAGAAAGCCTTTTCTTCTTTGATGAATAAGAACATGTACTTCAAAGTGGATGAAGTTCTCAAAACTATTAGACAACTCAGACTGTGAGAATTAAAATTCATGGGGATTCTGCAATAGAGATGAAAATAGGCAATCTGAACAAAGTGCTTCGTTTCTAGCAAGTTTCCATTTTTATAATATCAATTATGTCATTACCTCAAGGTTCTCCCAATTCTGAGGAAAACATTCAAAAACACCTAAGTCCAAGTTTCTGTTTCTCCAACTATCTATGCAAATCTATACTGATAATATACAGTCCTGCCATATATAATACCTTTGTCAAATGGGTCTAGCCCAGCTCCTGTTAGTGTGGAAGGTGAGCCCAATGAAAGCTGATCTGGTTGCTTAAGATGGACTTTGGTATCCTGCAAGAGCAGCTGTATGACCTGTAGCAAACTTTCACATGCTCAGACAGCCAGAAATTTGAAACTTTACTTTTTCTTTTGACTCAAGAGGGGAGACCAAGGACAGACCCTGGCAGTGTCTGTCTTTAGCTGAGTTTTGTTTAAGAGCTTTCTGTTTGTGAAAAATTTCTTGCTGTGATGTCTAAGCCTGCTGCCTGGAGGAGGCACAGGCCCCTTTCCCTGGCTCCTGGGGTTCCTTCTAGAAGAACCTGTGGATCAGCACCAGCCCTGCACTGTAAGGTGCTGGTTGCAAGGTTGAGTCAGTGAGGAGGGTACAGATGTCATCCATTGATTGGCACTAAGTGTGTGTTGAAGAATAATGTTCGTGTTGCCTCCACAAGCAAACAGAAACCCAGGAAACTGATCCGGTTTTGCCAGTCCTAAGGCAGAGGTTGTGCTCTTTCCAGCTAGCAGGTCTGTCAGTGCTGGGGGCATGAGCCAGAGAGAAAACAAAGGCCATCACAACACACTTCAGCTCTGAAGCCTTCATGTGAAGGGCACCCTGAGCCATCACTGAGCTGCTTTGAGCTGGTGGGAAGAAGCAGTGCTGTACAGGCTGTCCAGCACAGGCTGGGAGAGCTGCCTCTGGTGTGTCATGCACAGCTGATAACACACAGGATCTTCCCTCACCTGACCCCAATGCCTTCACTCCTCTGCTGGCAGACAGTGAGAAAAAAAGAACAATTCTCTTAATACTGGGTATTGCAGTAGTCATGAGCTGAGCAAATAGCAGGGTGTGGGGGCAAGAGTTACCCTGGAGGTGTCTCACAGAGAGAGAAGTGGAGGCAGCCTGCACTGCAATCTTCAAGGTTTCTTGCTTTTCTAATATAAAATCACCAGACAGGAATTAATGCCCTGGGACTTACCCTGAAGACCATGAGTTACAAAGCTTGCGCAATATGTGTGCTGTAAGAGAGAGGGAGAATGCAGCTCAGAAGTACCAAAAATCGTGATTGCATCTCAGAGTTCACCCACATGTATGATCACAGGAAAAACAGGAAAGAAATGCACTCCAAATTTTAAGATTATAAATATTCCATTAAACAATGAGAAATTACTTCAACGGGATAATATCACTGGCTAACTGCTAAGACGTTCTATATTATGTAACTAAATCACTCTTCATAACCAGCAGGAGTCATTAAGGGTCTCTGCACGCAGCCCACTGGCATGACGGCTTTAGTCTCACTAATATCATATTTCAAATGTTCATTTCACTGGTGTTTCTTCTGAAGGTAGAGAAAAATATAGTATTCATCAAAGGCTCCTTTATCATTGCCAAGGCACAAATACATCTTCAACTCTGTTCTTGCTAAGCTGAAATTTAACATAGAATTATAATCTGCAACAATACTCAGTGATGAATTGCCTTAGTACATCCCTAGCCAGAACCCCTGTGGTCAAACTTCTTATGAAATGAGTACCAATAGCTATTAGTACTGCTTTGAAATTATAATCAGTGACTGATGGCTCAAAAGATAACATAAACTCTCCCTGTAGTACTTCAGAATATATTTTTGTAGAAGGGGAAATTATCATTTTCAACTGACATTGAAACATGAAAACTACTAAGAAAATGTGCCACATTCATTCTCTTCACTCTGGGAACTTATTTCAGTGTCCTCTTTCTATATAAAACAGGACTAAAATATATAAACTTACAATTTGAATCTGTTCATGAAGAGCATCACTAGATGACCATTGCTCTTTCTGGAAAAAATCAGAACTCATATTTCATCCAAGCAGCAAAGGTACATATATTCACTTGTTGATGTGAAAGTTTACTGAAAATATCTACTCGAACTGCAAATTAAGGGATGCCAGTTGAGATGCTCTGGGAAACAACCTCAAATAAGCAGTGGTCCATGTGGCCAGGGTTGCTTTTAGTCAATAGAAAACACCAGAGCTGTACCAGTAGCTGTAGGACAGCTGAGGAGAGAAGATAAAACGATTCACCACAGACACAAATGTGCCCTTTATTAGCATTCATGTCACATTTTTGTCCCCACTAAAAAAAAATTAATAAATATGAGAAAAGGTACTGCATTTTTCTTGAGTTATTTGGTAACTGCAAATGTATTGACCAGTAGGGCACAACTGGAAGAGTTTACACTTTGCTCCTGATGAGTCCAGCACAGAGCCTTCTGAAAGCAATATAAATTTTCTATCATCCTTGGTGGATTTGATTTCAGACTTCCTCAGGGCTATGCAATATGCCAGTTACTGAGCACAGTCAAAAAAGAGAAAATTAAAGTGCATTACCAGAAAGCTTGAATCAAAGCATCAATCAATTCTTTGATTACTGATCGACAATTGATTTCTTCATAGTAGAAAATATGAGTTCCAGTTGCACAGTATTGCTAGCCACTGACTGTTTACATTCTACAGTCAAACACAGCTTTTATTTTTACCCTGTCTGAGAAGAAGCATGATAATCCATGTTAGAGATGGATTTGTGACACTAGCAGAAAGATTTGATGACTGTTTGCAATTCCAGCTGGGCAATTAAACAGTGTTAATTTTTGGAATCCCACTTCGCTCAATAATATAATAGGCACTTTTCTGATTAATAAGAAATTAGGCTATGCATAAACTCTCTGCTGGATGCTAAAAGCTTTGTTGTGACAGAAGTCTTTCACTGTGTGACAATTAAGGCATGCATCTAGCTTCCTAGATTCCAAACTTTTCCATGCACTGATATGCTCCTTTGTCACTATAGCATCCACAGAAAATGCATCGTATCTTGTCACAGACACCTGCTCAGTTCAACTCAAAAAAAGGTTACATGAAAAGTGGTGTTCCTCAAAGACTGTTTCTAAAATATAAAAGGCTTGAAAACCAAGTTAACCACAATAAGGGGAGAATTTATTTTGCTGAGTAAAAGCCATCCATGAGTACAAGACCAAGGTATGTTCTACACCAGTGTCTAAGCTGCAGTAGTGACAGACACACCCTCTGTCTAATATTAATTTGTCTTTGTTTTAACTAGTTTTGGTCTATATGAATTAGGTGATCTTACTCCTTACGTAACTTTCTCCTGTATGCAGTCAGTGCTGAACACAGACAGAAAAAACATCAGGCAATGATGTTATTCCACCATTTTTCATGCCCTGCCATGGCTGAACAGAATTTTGCCCTGAGTTTAGTGGATGGGATAAAAGGTGGAGCTGATTTTTCATAAAATAGTTGCTTAGGCCCACATGCTACAAAGGTTCAAATTGCTCTAGTTCTTAATTTGGAAAGCAATCTTTTTATTTAACTTAGACTCCCTTTCTTAGAACAATGAAATCTAAACAGGTCTTATATCTCAAGAAGAGCAAGAGAAAAGATACATGGAAAAACTGTAGGTCTTTCAAAACTTTTAGGAAATCAACATTCAGAAAAAATCATACAAGTTCCCCAAATTAAAATGCTTTTTCCTTTTTAATATCCTCTTAAAAAAATGTTGACTGTACCATTTCTTCTCAAGCTCCCAGAAGAATTGAATTTAAAAATCACACCAAGAAAGAGGACAGCATAATATTAAATTCTCACCATTACTAGTTTTCAGGTTCCTTTTGGTTTAATTAAAATTCTGTTAAATTAGTCAGCAAAAGTTTTGCTACAAGGTCACGGACCCACATCACAAGCAAAGTTTCAAGCATTCCTAATACAAAGAGCTTGAGACGAAATCCAGTTCTTGAAACAAGAGTTCTGTGAAACCTTTTTCACATCTTGGATACTTTGTTAATGAAAAAGGTAAAGCATGACCTTTTTATTAGAATTGTTAGTGCTTACAATGAAACTTAAAAATTCTAAAATTTTTAATAATAATAATAATAATAATAATAATAATAATAATAATAGTAATACGTTTAAAACAAAAAAGTACCCATCACCCACATGACCACCGTAGCCACAAGGTGGGTCAGGTATTTCGTATCAGGTCATCAATCAGTATTGATCCATCTGTTTTATTTTGAGATCCCACCAAGCAACCCAGTATTTTTTATATCTGTGCCAGTTTACAACTTCTATGCATGGTCTTGTCTCTGTTCCTTTTGGTCTCTCCCATCCTGGTATAAGAACCACTGAGGTAAGAGAGATAATCTTATTAACATGATTCAGGCAAATCCCAGAAAAAGAAAAATGTGAGATAAAATTTGCTAATATCTCATAAAAATAGTATAATTTGACAGAAAAAATGTCATTTCATTACACTGAGTAATAGGTTTTTTCACTTTTTTTCATTGGGGAAAATGCAGACATTATTGGTTGACAGATGTTTTTCTAATTATCAGCATTACAGGCATCTAAGTTTTTCATTCACCACTGTTGCTGCCAGATTAAAAAGGAATATATATATATATATATATACACACACACTGTATACATACATTATATATACTAGATTATATGTATAAAATTACAATAAAAATGAAGCAAGTACACACAAAATAGTTTTAATATAATGTTTGTGAGTAAACTGGCAATGAAGAAACATTGACATGCTTTAATACAAGATTGTAACCTTGGTTCTTATCCAGGATCCTGCTTTTTCAGGAACAAAAGGCTACTGAGTATGTCCCAGCACAAGGACTCATACAGGGTATGAACTTGAAATTCCCTATGATAACTCTGTCAGACAGAGGTGGAAAGTTGGCCTTTAAAAATGTTTGTTTATTTGTTTTGAGACAGCAAAAGAAAATATTTCTTTTTCTATAATAGTAAGGTCAAAGAATTTGTTTTCTTCCCAGCTAGAGACAAAAACAATAATGGGAAGCTCTTCAAACTAATGTTCAAAAGAGGAAAAGAGAGCCAACAGATGATTAACTTCTCAGCAGGGAAGATGTTATTACAGTCAAAAGACTTCAAAATCCCTTTTCTTATGTGATTCATTAACAGATTTCCAGACCTCTTTGCCCTCAGAAGAGGAGTGTATATGTTTCTCCAGTGGTGTGTCTTTCAGGGAGTTGAGAGCCTGTTGTCCAATGATTTGTCTCAAATATGGCACTTCTGGAAATGTCAGTGCTAGATGGGTATTAAAGTCATTCATCTGTGCATTCCTCTGAGTTATATTAAATAAAAGAAAATTATATCACTGCACTCTGGAAAAAAAAAAAAATTTAACATCTTTGCTATTTTCTTACTACCCACCACATTAAGCAAACATCTCATGCAGATTCTACATATTAATAAACCTTCTAACATAATTAATGAAAAAATTGAAAACGGGGGGAAAATCCATCTCCTTTCTACCACAACAAAAACCCTCTCTTGAAAAAATATACTGCACTTCCCACTGTGGAGCATTTTTTTGGGGGGAAAAGGGTGGATGCATTTAATTTGCAGGTAAAAAAACACATTTCAAAGATCAAACTTACATTGTAAACTCTTCATTAGATTATCTGAATTTGTTTATCAGGCAGTAATAAGCCCGTTCTCATCATTAACAACTTTATGTTATACTAGTCTTGAGTATTCTAAAAAAAAGCGTTTACTAGTTAGAGGATTCATGGTATTCATTTTCTGAGACAAGAAATACCTTCTCAATATTTACAACAAGATCACAACTATGAAGATCTTTAACAGAACTTTATTATAAGTCACACAGATCCACAAGAAAAAAAAGTGTGTAAAATATGCTATAAATATAATCCAGATAAAAATTTCAAATCTGAATACACATAAGGCACAGGCATGAAGAAACTATAATTAATATATTCAAAGAAATCATGATGTGATTAAAATCACACAGAAATACTGATTAGGTTCACACAAATTGATATAGACATTTGCTGTATTTGTGATATGCTTAAAAAGAGCATATTGGTTACCTCAAACACAAAGATGATAAAAATATGTCCTCTACAGCTGACTCACTCTTTAAACCATCAATGGCGTAATTGTTTGCCTGACACTGTATAAATTGACTAAGAAGACATTTAAAATACATAGCTGTTTTAACAAAAAAAAAGGTATTAAAGTAGAAAACAAGTGAATTTTGAGTGTGTGTACAGTACAAACAAATCATTCTTCCTGCTATCCAGCATAGTATACAATGGTAGCACATTCTGTAGGGCTCAGATATGTCCCCTGGTTTTGTTTCCTACAGTAAGATAATTACTCCCAGAAACCATGTCTGGTATATAATGTACGATTCTCAAAATAAAAAAAAAAATTTAAATGTATAGACTGAAATCATAGACAAATGCCTTTATTAGTTCAAAAAGTATTATTCCACATTAAGAAAAAGACTCTATCTTAAAAGCCTTAATTTAACGTTAATAATATTGCAGAACAAGAACTTTGCCATTCACACAAACCTTTCAAGAATGGTACCACACACAATATTTTAGTATAGCTATGTGGCAGACCATAATGTGTGTCACCATAATAAGTCCATATTTTTTTGTGATGGTGCATAAAGCTAAACCTTTTTTATGCCATCTCTGTAAATATTTTCAAATCTTTCAGATTTTTTTACACAGAAAAAAAATTGCAAAGCTTTATAGAAACACCCTTTCCCTGAGAACTTTGAAATTCTGAGACACAGCTAATTTAAAGGCTTAAACCTTCTCACGGGAAAATTTTAGAGGCAAAGATTAACTTCTGATCAATGGAAATACTTTCTTTGAAATTCCTTTATATTTGACCTCCTAAGCTTTGTATGTAATATATTGAAATTCACTTAAGGAATCACTTCAAAGGCAAAACTTTTCCTCATTTACTTCTTGCTTAGGAATTACAGTACTCTCAGAGCAGCTGCACGTGAAAGTACATTTGGATCCTATTCTGTACCAAGGCGAACTGCAAAGCCCCATTTGGTAACCCCTTCAGTCCTGTAGTTTTGAATATAGCTAGGCTTATTCTCACTTCTGGTTATCCCTACTCCCCACCTTCCCCTAGCTATGTGCTTACTCTGCTTGCAGCTAAACCTGTCAGCCAGCCCTACCCAAAGCTTAATTTAGACCCTGGTCTTGCCTGTTTTACAACTTGTTCCCTGCTTTTGCCATCCTGTGTGAGGTTCATTTCCCATCTGAGACTGAAGCCATGAAAAGAGAACAGTTGTACCATTTATTCTCTGAGCCCTGAAGTTCAAACCCTGTTTTGCAAAACAGCCATGTATGACCAACATTTTGTTCTCAAACACTGGATAACTACTAAGTGACTGGCATTGGCTGCTGGCTGCATGGGGCCCTTACAGATGGAGGAGTCACAGGGAAATAAGATGGTTTCATGAGACAGTCTTCTGCCTGTCTGCCCATCCCTCTCCTCTTACCATATGATGCCTGTTATGACTACATAGAAACCCAGAGGCAAAATGGACAGTTATTGATATTTGTTTTGCATTTCGCTTGAATTAAAAAAAAAAAATCACCTCAATTTTTAGAAATCTACACAATAAAGCATTTTTCTAAAATTTCTGATCAGTTTTTAAGCAAGTGTTTGGGAAATCATGAAAAGAGAAGAAGACACTTTCTAAAGAAAAATAGAATTAAAATTCACCTTAGCAACAGCCTTCCGCAGCCCCCGCAATGCCACGCACTGCGTGCTCCCTCTTGACAAACAGGCTGCAGGGCTTGTCACTGAAGTGGGCATTGATGGGAAAAAAGCAAGTCAGAATTTTAAAACTCTATAAACTCTGTGCTGGTTATTCCTTTCCATTCCCCATTACTCATTTCTGGCTCTTCTTTGTGGCAGAGAGATGAGAGGCTCAGGGATGGCATGTGGCATGCGGAGCTGCACAAGGAGCAGGGAGTGGGAAGCCTCCCCTCCTGCATTGTACAGAGTTCAGGGACAACTTTACGTGTACTGTTAGTGTACTGTAATCCAAAATCTGTCAAATAATTTATCAAAAATGTCTCATAATTATTCTCAAACTATAGGTAGGCCTGTGTAGAGTAGATTTCCTCAGATGGGAGCTAAGAAGGCTCCTGCTGGCATCTGTCTCAGAGGTAAATGTGCTCACTTTATGTGGTGAGACTATGGCTGCGTGGCTGCAGCTCTCTCCCCTGCCATCAGCCTAGGTCTGTATTACACATAACATCACTAAACAGATGCAGAAGAGAATTAGAAAATGCAGGATTTAATTGCAGGGAACACAATAATACAGCCTCAGCACCTTTAAATATTTCATCTTATTGTAGTTTAGAAGTTTTAACAACTGGTTATACTTAAGCCTGAATTCCTAGTCCCATTACTGTATTCATATAAAAAATTCATATATAATTCTGATATAGTCTTGAGTTTACCCATGTCTCTGCTAACAGAATATTGCACAGGGCTATTTCAAACTCAGACATGTTCTGGACTCAGAGAAGCCAACAGCCTCTTGGAAGAAAAAGTACCAGGGACAAAAAAAATGCATCCAGCTGAGCACTGAAAGGAATGAAAGAGATGTTGAGCTGGAAATAAAGCAGTTATAAAAATTAGTCTGTTATAGGAAAAAATAATCTATATCAATGCCTAAAGCAACTTTGTTTCTTTCAATCTCATGGTTGTCTTCTCCTACAATGACAAAATAGCAGTAAAAATTCCCACCTCTCAGTAGAAATTACATGTGCTGATGTGCTGTCAGTTAAATCAAAAGGTCCTAGATGTCCAAGTGGGTTGCCATGCTGTCCTCAACCCTTGACAACTGCTGCCTCTTGCAGCTGCTAACACCAGGCAGGCTGGACCCAGTTGGGTTGAATGTAGAGGGAATAAGAGGAGAGCTGTGGCATGAATGTCAGACTTCTAGGCTATGGCAGAGCAGAACTGCTTTCCTCCAGCTCCCTCTTCAATTCCTTCCGCACCTGGCTGTGTCAGCAGTTTCTCTGTATTTGCTCCACAAAAGCCATTCTGAGCAGCAGTGACAGACACATGTTGCTTTTCTGCCATTGCAGGGCGACCCTGCTGCAGAAGGCAGGAGCAGACACACTGCAACACATTTAGATTAGGATGCAGCAAATTAATTTTGCAAAATTCAGGGGACCTGGCACTGTGGCTCCTGTGAAATTATAAATGAAAATGTGATGGATTACAGGCATCGATGTGATGGGGTACAGGCATTGTGCAAGTACATTAACATTATGTACATTAATATCAAACAAACAGCACTTATCACTGGATATACAGATTGTGTCTTCAGTTGTTCACAGAAGCTTACAGGAGGATATAAAAATCTACCAACTACTGTTTATCATAAAAATAAACAATAATTTCTAGAAATTCTCATGGCAAACTGGACAGTGTGTGAGTCTTCCTTAACTAAGACACTTAGAGAGTAGTCACAACAAAAATGCAAACTTGTGGGCTCATTTCATACTTGAACTCAGGCTAAGTGTAAAGGAGCAAATACATTTACATATACAAGGTATAAAATGTGGATGAAATTGAAAGCAGGGCACAGAAAGTATGCCAGAGGAAGATGCAGAAGAATTATTGGGGCATAAATTTTATTCCCCTGTTTTCATCAAAATTGTGCAATAAAGGACAGCTTGAAAACAACAGTAAAAACAACCAATGTGATAGTATATATAAGGGAATGTTTATAGTTTATCAAGGTGTAAAGGAGAAAATAGCCTCCTGTCAGCTTTGAAATATCCCCTTTCCCTTTCAATATCAATATTCATTATTAAAATCACTTCTCCCGAAATCCAGGGATTCAAACTGTTCTGATATCCTTATATTTGTTTGAACTGTCAACTCTCTCTGCATTAATCCATTTTTATGGGCTGACAAAAGCACTGAAATTGGTAAGAAAGCTGTTTTCAGTGAGCTTCACAGTGTTAAAACTGACATGAACAGTGAGGGGTGCTGCAACATAAGGTCACAGTATGCCTGGGGCTTGAGGTTGTAGCTGATGCTTCCTCCCCCTGAACAGGTGAGAGACAAACAGGCTAAAAAGGATTTTTAACCCAAAGTTCATCAAGTAGAGATTTTGTACTTGTGGGTCCATCAGCTCGTCTGACGCCACCACGAAGGTTTCCAAAACCGTGCCTCTCTGAGTCAGGGTGTTGTAAAAACACTGCTCCACAAGCAGCATATTCATGTAACTGATGCTCTTTTCTTGCTCTGGCTGGTTGCTCTTTGTCTTCTAAACACCACCACAAAAATTATCTCAATCCATATATGCTCCAGCACTTCACCTCCACAGCAGTGCCCATGCTGGCTGGCCAGTGCCCCAGAGATGACTGCCAGCTGGCTGATAAAAACCAGGGCTTTCACAGCTGCCCCTGCTTTTTTCTCTTTTTTTTCCCAGTAATCTCATTCCCTGTTCATTATGCATTCACCAGCCTGCACAGAAATAGTGAACACATGGTTTGCAAACTTACTCAAAACAAATAAATAATCATTTCTCCTTCCTTTATTTAGGAACCCAAGCTAACACTGCTAGAAGTGAAATTCTTTTTTTATTTTTTGCTGTCATCGAGCACAATTATTCTGATATTTATTTTTCAGGTTCTCCTCTTTGTCATTAAGACAGCCCAAGCAATGTGCTCCTTTCTGTTACAGGTAAGTTGGAAAATCACCTTTACATGTCTGCCACAAGCCAGGGCATTAGCAAACAGCACTGTGAGTGGTGTTTCAATGGCACAGGCTGGCAACATCACTGTGCTGCAGCTCCTCAGCTCACGTCCTGAATAATACTTTCATAGAGAATGACTATTTTAGTGATGCTGAGGACTGTGAAGAGTGTAAAACATCATTGTGTGATGCATGGAATGAGTTGGAGGGAAATTGAATATGCATTTATGTAAGCAGATGTAAAAGGAACTATTTTATGCAAATAAATGCAAACCATGCAGCAGGGGCAGAATTTGACAGAAATTGAGAAGGAGAGAGGGAGTTTAGAGATCTCCAACTAGAAAAGCTTGAGAACTGTGCAACAGAGCACAGAGCTGGTGGCCTTCACTGTGCGTGGCTCAGCCTGGGAGCGCAGCTGGTGCTCTGACACAGCAGCTGCCCTTGCAAAGGACCAGCTGCCTGCAGGTGAAAGGAGAAGAGCAAACAGTGCTAGGAACATTGGTACTTCCAGTGGCTATGGTGATGCTCATGTGACAGGTAACACTGGGAATGTGTGAAAGACAGTGGGCTCACAAAGCAAACACTTGAATATGGAACACCCACCTTGGTACCTGAAAGTATGACCATGCATTTATCTTTTCCTCTTGGTAGGACACACCTGCCTTCGTACTCAGTGGATAACCTGGGAAAATGTATGCAGGGGTGATTTAAATAATTTCTACTTGCATCTTCTGAAAAAATTTTATAGCCTCCCCAGTTCAATCCTTGCTCTCCAACAGAGTAGTAATTCTAGGTTTAGGACACAATCATAAAATCATGGAATGGTGTGGGTTGGAAGGGAGCTTCAAGATCGTGTAGTTCGAACCTCCTTGCCATGGGCCGGGACACCTTCCACTAGACCAGGTTGCTCAGAGCCCCATCCAACCTGGCCTTGAACATTTCCAGGGATGGGATATCAACAACTTCTCTGGGCAACCTGTGCTGGCATCTCATACCCTCATAGTAAAGAATTTCTTACTAATAGCTACTCTAAATCTACCTTCCTTCAGCTTAAAGACTTTACCCTTTGTCCTATCACTACATATCCTTGCAAAAAGAGCATCATCATCAGGAAAAAAACCCAATCATTTGGCATTGTCAAAAGCAAAAATTGTTCATCAGAGTCGGGATCCCCTGTACAACCTGAAATCACCTCTAAGTCACTTCAAGAGACAAACTATCCTTCCAGTCTGTCTTTCTGGCTGTAGCCTATTTCATCTATAGGTTACTAGACCTATGGAAAGTAGTCTTTAGAACAGAAATGTTGCAATAAATAGGTAGAAATGGGTTGTTATACAGGCAGTGGGGCTAGACTCAGATGGTACTTTACACTTTTTCTAAGTCCTTGGCTCATAGATACTGGAATTATGAGTCTTGCTGGTAAGAGGTAGCCAGTATTTGTGTTCCCTTGCATGTCAGTCTTTTTTTAGGGGGTTAGGGTTCTTTTTTGTAAGGTTTTGCTTTTTGCTTTTCTGTAACATTTCTTAAAGAACTAAGACAAACAAAGAAATAGGAGCACAGGTGAATGTTTTCAAGCGCACCTGGACAGAAACTGCAATTGCTGCTGCAATCTTCTTTTTGCTGCTGTGTGTGCAGGAACCCTTTCTTTGTGCAAATCACTTCTCAGTTCTCTTCTTTTGCCTCACATATTTGGATTATGTTTTGTGAAAGAGATTCCTAGAATTTACGCAAATATTGAAAACCTGGGATGTAAAAACTAAATCATGTCATTATTGTTAGCAGAATCTCCCACCTCTCTATGCATTCAAACAGTGCCATCATCAAAGGTTTCATTTCATTCAAGATATGCCTCATAAGGATTAAAACACTGTTACAGAAACAAATATCACTGAACAGAGAGGCTCTAGGGAATTTCTTCATCACTGAATCCTTCCTGCAGGTAGTTAAGATTTGTCTGGGTGTTTACTCCAGTTCATTAAAAATGTTTTGGTTTGTGTTAGGTAATTACTACTAAAAAGATCCAGAGGTATTTCTACTTATATAAAAGAGGGGATAAGAATTAGTGCATAGACATTTGTTTCCCATTTCCACAATGGAATTAATCCTTCTCACAGTGTGAAGGAGGCACCAGGGTGCCTAAAACGATGGGAAGAAGAGAATGGGCTGTGTTGAATTCAGTGGAAGGAGAGGGGAGCAGCTTCTCAGCACCAGAGCACACAATGTACCAGCCAAGGTTTGTGTGGGAAGTTAAACATTCTCTACCTTTCCAGTCAGTCTTGGGCCTGGAAGACAGTGCAACGGCCTCTTATTTCAGCTTTTAAAGCAAAATATGAAAACTCATTACTTCCTCTTCAGTATGCCTAAAGACAGACAGCAAAGCTACAAAGACCAAGTCCTGCATTTATGTGTTATCAGTACTACAGTCTGCACCAACTGCTTCCTAAAGGTTCATCTGCAAAAGCAGCTACATCTTGACAAGAGCCAAGTGTGCTGTGAAGTCCAACTTGGGAGGGAACCTGCACGCTGGACTAGACCAGGACCCCAAATACTGACTTGGTCACAGCAGGCACTGGTTTTAATCAGCTGTACAGAGGGTGTAACATGATGAGGACATTCAGCCCAGGACATGCCCACACTCCCAGCTGAAGTTAGCACCAGCTGGCATCAGTCTGACTGTGGAGCATGTGAACAAAGAGGTTCACCCATGAGGAAATTCAGGGTAGGCACATGCCTTTGACAACAAGGCAAAGTTGGAGGCAATGACCTGAGGACCAGTAGAAAGCAAAGGAGAGCTCACCATCATAGTGACAAAATGCTGGATCAGCAGATATCCACAACTTTTCCCATCTAGTAACTCCTTCTAAAGTGACCTAAGCAATGGATTGAGTGGGAGGGAAGTGATTCAGAGAGGCACAGCAGCTGCTCCTGGTAAAGTAGGTGGGCTTGGAAGGGCAAATCCAACATTAGAAAGTACCTCCAAGGTCTGATTGCCTCTCTTGTGTGAATTATCAAAAGAATGACAAAGGGTTTGAAATAAGCTGAAATACAGATTTTTGCTATGCTTATGTATTTGCTAAATCCAGTAAAGCATCCTGCATAAGATAGGTTATGTCATTCTTCAGCAGAAAAAATGTGAACTACTGCATTTGGTCAACAGGAGAGAAAAAGGGGTTTATATTGAACTTTTCTGGGCCTCAGATTGCTGAGGTACTGAAAAATCTGAATGTATCTTGAGAAAAGATGATAGCATACCTCTTGATCAATTAATAATTAATAAAATATTTCACTGAAGATTTAATACAGATCAAAAGTGTTTAACACAGATCAAAAGGATTTAATATAGATCCTGGGAGTGTTCAAGGCCAGGTTGGATGTGGCCCTGAGCAACCTGACCTAGTGAGTGTTATCCCTGCCCATGGCAGGGGGGTTGAAACTAGCTGGTCTTTAAAGGTCCCTTCCAACCCAAACCATTCAATGATTCTGTGATTCTAAACCAAAAATTCACAATGTAGAAATGGGTCAATTCAGTGTAAGTATGCAATACAGACTGTATATGACCTTTCCAGAGTTATTAAAAAGAGAAACTGATAAAGCTAACATGACAGTGGAAATAGTCATGTTCAATTTCAAGCAAATACCAGGTCACAGTGTGTGTGGATGTTGAGTTTTACAGGCCATTCACTCTGAAGATTTTCCCGCGTTGCACTATAGTGTACAATCAAGTGATAGATAATGCCATGTAACCACAAAGCCCCAGGGAACCACTGATTATGATTGCCAGTGTCCACATCCCCAAAACCAGGAGACTTTTCAATTACACAGCTTTGTATGAAACATGCAATTTTCTTCCCACTGCACTCAAAGAATTTGCCCATAGTCTGTGGGGAGCTGGCTGGCCTTCTTTTCCTCCAGCTGCCAAACTGCATTAATGGATTAAAAAACATACACAAGAGACATTCCTAATAATTCTTGTCAGTAAACAACAGCAGCCATGCCACAGAGAGGTTATGCAACTGAGAGTGCAAGCCACAATATGATTTCTGTATTAACAGGAGGCCAATACACTTAAATGACCCAAAACCACCAAACAAAGTGGAAAACTTTGTTAGGTAGCCTTGGTTATCCACAATTGCTCTCCATTCTTCCCTTTGTTCATACCCTAGTCAAGTTGCCATATTTCCTCTCTGCTCACACGAGCACAGACAAAACCTTTGTAGCAGCTCAAATATCTGAACTTTTCAGTAATTGCCAACATGGACTCACACACTCTGCTCTCACAGTTCAGCTACTCCTTTCTATGGACAACTTATGTCCAGACAAAGATTTATTTTGCACACTGTTTTTTCCTATTTATTTCAGCTTTCTCAGGGGAGTAGTCACAGTATTTCCTCCTTTCTGCAGAGCCAGTCCCTGTAGTCATGATATTCCTGGGGTAAGGTTTGCCATCAACATCATTTCATCCCTAATGCTTTTGGGTTAAACTGAATGAAGCACAAACATAGCACAAAACCTCTTTCCCTTACAGTTACCCAGGATACATGACTTTGACTGGAGAATCATCCCACCTCCCTCCTAAACAGAGTGCTGCTTGAGACTCCATTAGGGTCCATCATCACTGATTGCTCTGCTCTCTCTTCTTCTGGGTGTGCAGGTCAAGAGACTGACAAAGATTTGAGGCTCCATCAACACTACTCCAAAGTCCCATTTGTGCATTCTCATGCAAAATGCTCTGATGCCATCCCATGCATATTTAGCCACCTAAGCTGAAATGCCTGGAAATGATGCTAAAAGAAAGCTCCTTCATGTTTCTGTGTCACAGAGACCCTCTGGGAATTACTACAGGTTTGTGTCTATGGCCAGTCTGCCAAGGTTACTTATCCTAGTTGCAACATCTCAGCAACAACAGAACCTCAAGAATTACATTATTTTAGGTCTAGAGATCTTTGTTCAAGCTCCTGCACAATTTCCCAGTGCAAAACCACCCACCATAAGCACAGAGACCAGCAAAGAAGAAGAGAACAGGGAATGAATATTAGCATTTAAGTGAAAAATCCTTAATGACAAGACTGAGTACAACTGGATTAGATGGCCCAGAAAGGTTGTGGCAATTCCATCCTGGAGAGTTTAAAAATTTGGCTCAACAAGGTCCTGGAGTACCTGATCCTGCTTTGAGCAGGAGTCTGAACCAGACAACATCCAGAGATCCCTTCCAGCCCTCATTTTGCTGTGATTCTTTATTCTCATGTGCACTATTGTACCTGCAATGGAGGCTACCTGCACAGAAGCAGATGTGCCACAGTAAGATCCAACAGGACTCTCACTCTTGCCAGCCACTAAAAAACCACTTCGAGTTGTATACAAGGAGAGGATACCATGAGCAGCACGAGAAGATGCTTGGATTTCTAAAAGGCTCCTGATTCCAGTCCCAAATACAATGTAGCATTGAAGCTGTTGAGTAAAATGACTTATGCATTTTGTTGTAAATCTGAGAGAGGAGCTTTGAAATTAAATATTTCTAACTTCTCTCACATCAAAGAGGCAGTAATGACCACCTTGTTTCCTGTGATGTTCAGGAGAGATATAGAAGGTATTAATGATCTGTTAGACTCCAGTGAGAGACAGCTACTTAATATTTATGGGGTATTTGTTATATTCAATCATAGGACAGTGTTAAGTCTACAGCCTGACAGCATGGCAGGTGTGATGCTCTCTTGCAAGCACTGCCATCTTTTAACTAAACAAATATTTTAAGTGCTTTTGGTATTTTGTCTCATTAGGTTCATGTCTGTGTTCTTCTGGAGGCTTCCTCTCCTCCCTCTTTTATATAATTGACCCATAAACAATGTTGAATAATACCATGCAGTGCTGAATTCACACAAATCAGCAAAGGGATGTATAATTTATGTGGGTCACTGTAATTTAGTAATTGTCAGGAGCCATTTTTATGCTGAAAGTAAGCATTGCAACAACTTTCAGGATTAAAAACCTTTGAAGCAACAACACTGAAAAAGTTTCTAAAGACAATCAATTTGATAAAGAGCAGAATTAATGAAACTTAAATTTGGAATTTCTCTGTCTTTCTTCTGTGGATTCTGATGTCTGATAAAGAGTGAACCTCTCAGCCCTTCTATCTACAAGGGGGCCTGTTCTCCTAAGTCTTGTAGGAATTTAAGAGCTAAGAAGTTTCCAAAGTTGTGTTAGAGGGGGTTGGAATTGAGCAAGTTCAAAACTTGTTATGGGGAATCTGATACAAGCACATGCACACCACACAGGACTTCACAGATCTTATTTCCTTCAGAATCCCAGGCATAAAAAGCCTATGATACGAAAGTAAAACATACCTTTGGAAGAAAGGTGGAAAATTATGAGGAAAACTCAGCATCTTGATTCTAAAAAAAGAAAACATTACTTTAAAAGGGAAAAAAGCAAAACAAAACAAACAGAAATAAAAACAAAACAGAAGCAACCATTCTTGTCCCCGAAGTAATTTCAATCATGCCATGACAGTGTGATAAAAGAGAGATAACTACATACATTGAAAGCTGATGTGTTTTAAACTACCCTTTGTCTAAGAGCCTGATAAGCAAACTGGGAATAAGGGAATGGGGAATTTACAACACCCCTTGAGGTTTCTGTTACCTGGAATGACTTTGTTGCATCCCATTTGTTTTTGCTTTGTTTTGAAACAATGAAAGCTCTTGAAGGCCTACTAAGAAATGCAGTCATCAGAGTATTTATTGTATGTCACGAGTGCTATTGAGTATGTTTCAAAATAACAATAGTAAAAAGTATCTCTTACCATGACAGGCATTCATGAAATGCAGAAATAAATAAGACAGCACACTATCAGCAAATACAAATAGACAAATGTGCTGTATTCCACTGCGATGCAAAGGGTCAGAGATCAATAGAAGTCATAACAATTCTTGTTGATTTTGTCAATTTAGTGATAGGTAGGTTTTGTATTTGTGCAAATGCAAAAAATAATTTGGGGTGGGGTAATAGATACATTTATATAATGGTATATCTAGCATGTCACATCAAATGTAATATTACATCTCTATTTTACTCTCCACAATAAATTAGAATTTCACTTTCAAAAGAAAAGTTGTGTTTCTTACAGAAATAAAAGCATGAGCGGCACACACACACAAAAAAAGAAATGTTTAAGTGATGAAATACAGTTTTAAGGAATGTGAATTAGGGAAACAGCTCATTTTTCTTGCCATTGCTTTTACATATTAGTCACTGCCACAAGGTTTTCATCCCCACAAATTACATCCCCCCGAATCAGTACACTGAATCACAGATCTTTCTGATTAGTTGTTTTTATTTAGCTGCCCCATAATCATTTGATTTTCTCCATTCAAGTAAAAAACAGATCTGTGATCCATCTGTTAAGTTATAGACCATAAGTTCCCATCTGTCATCCATGGACCAGTGGTAGTCCCTGGAGCACTCTCTGTCTGTCTGCAGAGAGTTGGCTGCTCTTTTGGTGCTGCCTTCTCCTCATCTCCAGCTGTTAAATCACATTAAAAGATGGGTTAAAAAAAATACAGAAGTAAAAAAAGTGAATAACATTACTTTTCCCTGTAAACAATTGCTTTAGCTGCCAAGGGGATGTTATGCAATTGTGAATGCACAGGGAGAACCTCAGAGACATTTGTCTTTCTCAGGAACAGCTTTGTGCATCCTAATCCCTGACAGTATCTGCAGCAAGGGCTGTGAGGTGCTCCTCCAGAAATTCAGGACCCACATTCAAGTATCACACCATTAACTGGTTCACTGCTGAGTGCTTCAACAGAAATATCCACCACTTCAGGGGAGAAAGAGCTGGTTTCCCTTGAATAGGCTGGATCAGTTGCTTCCCCCCCAGCTGTTCATCTGGTCCTGCACCCGAAGCACCAGCTCAGACCACGGCTGAGCAGTCTTGTGACATCTCTTCCATTTCCACAGTTTACAGCCTGGGGCACAAAACACCATTTTTGTTTACTTCAATCTGTTAAACTGACGTAGTTCACTAATTGCTACAGATTACTCTCCTGGAGATGAGGAATTAGTGCTGCATTTCAGTCATTCCAGTTTTTCTGACCCCACGCACAAGGTGACAATGCCAAGTGCCTACTCCTCATTATGTCTGACAGCCCACGGTGTGGCCACAGCAGCAGTGGTTTCTGTCCCCTCATCCCCTAACCCAGCTGCCCAAGGCTCCCACTCCCACCCACACCACAGCTGAACGCGCTCTCTAGCCCCCTCACTCACAGCCCAGCATGCCAGTCACTGTGCCACCAGTTCTGCTTTGTTTTAAAACAGCTCAGGCCTTTGCATGCCCAGTCCCCAACAGATGATCTGCCAGGGTAACTTCTTCAGCTATCACACCAAAATCTGACTGAGATCCTGAAACCAATAACACAATCCCATTCTGTCTCACAGACACTTGAACCCATCCAGTCGTTCAGCCAGCAGCCTCCAGGCTCTGCTCACAATACTGCCATTACAGATCAGGCTGGAAAATGAGGGTGCAAGAACATCTTAACCAATCAATACTTAATTTCACCTAAGAGTACCTGGAGGGAAGATGGGTGTGGCAGTGGATCTGTTATCAGATTTTACCCATATTCAACTCAGTGACATTTCCCATTTCAACAAGTGCCAAAATACCTCAAAGAGTTCTTGTGCACTGTGCCAAAGAAATATGGGCAAGAGCCACTGGCAAAGGCAAGGTTTTAGGTGTTTGTGGAGTTGGTACATGATGTTTATTCTCCTCTGCACAAGAGAGACTGACACACATGGGTAACCACCTGCAGCCCTCTGCCAGCCTGAATCTATTTGGTACAGCAAATGTATTTCTGTGGCCAACAGCACACCACGGGGCAGTGTGGCTGACATCCATCATGAGTTCCAACAGACCAGCACCAATTTACTGCAGGGTCTGGTGGGAGCATCCTTACACAAACAGCTGGGACAGGGCTTCACCTCATACATGTGGATTAACACAGAGCTCTGCTGCCAGTCCTCACAGAAGCAACGTGTCTAAAAACAGGTTGATGTGGGAATACTCTGATACAAAGTAAAATACCCCTTACTTAACTGCTCCCAAAAGTTCTATTTCAAACCTGAAATTCTCATTCTTGGAGCGTCCACTTACTTACTGCCTAGGGAAACCAGACCCACTGACTATATTTGAATTAAAATGTAAGTGAAGATGAATATGTTTGTAGGCATGCACAGCAGTATCTTCTTGGGGTCCACTGTGCCAGGCTCGAGGTTCTTTGGCCACTTCAAATTCCACATCTGTTGTAGCACTTTAATACAGCTTAATTCTGGATTTATAGGGGTCCAGAATATTCCACACACTAAATATGCTGAGCAATTGACAGCCAGCGCCCTCAGTGTCTCTCAGTTATTCACTTGGAACAAAAAGCTGTGCATTTCCTGGGCTTTATGCTTTGCTAGCCTGGAACTAACCTTTTGCCAGCCCCTAAAGCCCAAATCTGATCTCATCCAAACTTTGGGAAAGACGGATCTGGCTCCAAGCCCTGTATTTCAAGGCCATCTTTAATCTAGAGGTAGCAAAGGGTTGGGGATTTTTATGCTAATTCCCTTCTTTCTCATCAACTAATGGAACAAAAAGAAGGAAAAATTATCTGAGTCCTAGGAATATTATCTTTGCTTTCTTTTGGAAATAGACAATGAACCAATCAGTCTGTGAATGATAAACAACTGTTTTAAATAGATAAGAAGCAAATAGGCAAAGAGAAAATAAGGTTATTAAGGGATAATACTGGGAAACTGAGTGACAGATGATTATCTGAACTTCATTTAATTTCAAATTTAGCATTTCTTTTATGCTCACTCCTATAATTTTTCTTTTCCTTTTTGTTCACATTCACTTTCTGGGGGGGAAAAACAAAGGTGGAGTCAAAATACAGAATTTGTCATCATCTAAAGCAAAAATTAAACGACTCACAATAAAAATTAGTACCTTGCCACAGGTCTCCAGGATTACATGTCAGGGCTCTCATGGAGGAGCCAGCAGTGGCTGATACAGGAACAGTTCAGTGCAGTTGGTAAGTCCTGCCCTGTCTGCCTACTTTAGAGATTGCTCTGGCTCTGCTCTCTGCTGCCCTGGAGCATGGGCTGAGCTAACATGTGGCTTTCTATCCCAATAATGCAGGCATCACTTCAGAAATTTGTGCTTGAAAACACAAGTGTAAAGATAAAAATATCTCGCTTTGAGGGTTTTTTTTTTTTTATTTAATAAGATGAAACTTTATGTGAGCTGTATCAGTTCATTTTGCTGTTCATTTCCCCCAGAATAAACAGGAAATTTGATTAACTGATATTTTCTTAGCTTCAGAGGCCTGATTAGTGAGGTCCTCTTTTATCCACACACACAGGAAGGGCTAAATACTCTTCTGGATGGTCTTGCTATTTTCTGGACACAGGGGGAGAAGGAGGGGAGACTGATTGTGCACCAAAATCCATGGAAGGAGCAGCAATGCTCCTCTCATGTGGAAGCTGTATATTTTAAAAGTGCTGACTTGCAGCACCATAACTCTGTCATACACTACTCCTAAAAGAGCTGACACCAAACCCTCACTCAGTTCTCTCTCCTCTACTTTTGGCAACCCCAAAATCATCAGGTAGCTTCCATTTAAAAGTGCAGAGCACCCTTTGCTCTAAATTTTATCACCTTAAGCAAAAAGAAATCCTCATTCTCTCATCCTCCCCACTACTCTCACCTTACTCCATGTTTGTCTCTTCAGGGATGAGTAGCTTACAACCTCCTTCAATAAAGTATTCATCAGTTTTCCTATGCATGGTTTCATTCACTTGGCAGTTTTACAGCTCCTAATTCTACTGTGGATACCATCCTTTTAAATAATGCCTGAAACTATTATCATTTTACCCTCAGAAAGCAACAAGGTTATGTAGTTGCACTGGTTTGTACATGAACACACCATTCTTTAACCAGAAAGGGTCATTACATTGTTTTAAATAGCTTTTAACCCCAGCAATAAGGAAAATATTAAAAAATCCTCCTTTTATACTAAATTAAGGCAAAATACTCCTGCAACAGTATCTATGATTTTATTTGCATAGGGCATACAAAGTGATAAAATAAGCATAACTTTAGTGCTGACACTTTTCATCAAAAGAATAATTCAATATGGAATGATATCAGCATTCTAACTAAGACTTCTTCATTGGTTTTTGGCAAAACATCAAAGAGATGCTGTGAACTGATTTTTTATTCTATTTAGTTGAGGAACCCAAGAAACGTCTTATGACTTTTCAGGTAAGATATTAGCTAGCAGGAAATGTAGGACAGACATAGAGAAACTTAACAATCATTGACCAGCCCCATGGAAAACAACTTTTTCTTTGTGGAAAACTCAAACTATTCATAATCCTTAAAAGGATTCAGCCAATCAGGTTGTAAAAAATATCAGCAGGATTTTATTGAAATTAACCTGAAAACTCAGTACTTTTTAGTTTTTTGAGGGGGCTACTGTTTTTCACTCATTCAGAGGAGATATTTTGCTAAACGTTATTTGATTCTTTTAACTGGGTAAATGTTCTCAAACTCTGCTAAATTCTACATGACTGCAGGCAAGTAGTCCCTGTTTTAATGCTGAAGAACATGGATAAAAGCAGGAGAGGAGGCCTTTAGGAAACACTGCTGCAAATCAGGGGAAATATATGTAGCTTGCCATGAGTTAAAACTCTGTGAATTTATGTACTAAATGAATTCCAACACAACCACGACTCTGCAGATAAAAATTTCTAGTTAAAAATTTCTTCATCCTAGCATCTCTTGGGTGTAACACTTACAACAAAGTCCCCTAGCTTTATTTCATTGGAACAGCTTTACAGAGTTAGCTCATGGAAATACAAAGCAGGCTAAATATAACTTCATTTGCCTTCTAGAAATTGTAGCAGTTGTGTTCTTTGGGGGATCTTTTACATTTACACCAAATTCTTTGGAAATTAGAGCAAGAGAAAGAGAGATTCCATGTCCTCAAAATGGAACTATAGAATAGAATTGAACCTGGATTTGAGCTTACATCTTTCTATAGTCAGGAGAATAAGTGGACCACCACCATTTCTTTCAGAATCCATCAAGTGGAATGGAGCATCAATGTAAAGCAGAACAGCTGCTGCTGACAAACAGCAGCAAAGAAATTCTGTTGTGAGGGAAAAAGTAAATCTAAAAAAACAAAAAAACAAAAAAACCATAAGCAAGCTGATGTGAACAGCCTGCTGTTCATTATCCTCTTGAGAAATATGTTCAGAGCATCATACCGCCAGAGATATTGAAGAATCAGTAATGCTTTGACATGCCTCTACATTATCCTGCTTACAAAACAAGCACTGTTCTTACTGCCAGTGAAGCTTGGAATGACATTTCCAGTTACTCACTTTGCCTACCAGAGAACAATAAGGTAAAAGCTTACTACTAGAAAGCTTGTGCAGAACTAGTGTCTAGTCTAAAATAAATCATGTAACTACACTGTTATTTGTGCTATGGCGCTACATTGTCTATCAAGTCCAGCTACAGTAATGCAAAGAAAACCAATCAATCTACTCTCTATAGTTAATTAATGTAGTAAAAAGTCTAATCTGAAGATTCTGGTATGCATTTTACTTTTGCCCTAGAATGTCTTTGTAAAACAAGCGTACATCTGAGCTGATACAAAAAACAAGTTTGCATTAATTTGTGTTGGATAGATGTGTTCCAAAGAACCGAGCCAGTGTATGGAGCAGCAGCACTGCTCATACACATCTCAACATGGCTGGAAGCACTGGGGGAATGGTGACAGCAGCACGGAGCAGAGGGAGCATTACTGAGCCTGAGGGATGCTTTCTCATACACACAAAATATGCGCAGCAGTCTTTAAAAATATCTCAGCCTAAAAGAATAAAAAGGTCTTTAGCTTCTAAGTACAAAAGTACTTCAGAAAGTGGATAAACACTTGCATGACTATATGCTATTAGACACATTCACAACTTTCCCCCTGGACTCCTAAAACAGCTATTATACATCATACCAGTATTCACACTCATGAACTCTTAAGGTAAATAGGAAAGCCAAAACTAATGAAAACATCCCTATAAATGTTATAAGAGGGAAATTTTACTATATAAATCCATGATCCATCCACATCATGAACACAACACAATTCTGATCTCCTCAACTTCAATAAATATACAGAACTGGAAAATTTTCAGAGCAGGGCAGAAAAGGGAATCAGGTTCAAGACCAGTTTCTCTCTGAGGAACTGCTTTGTAAACCAATATGCTTCTATTTGGGAAAGGAAATATTGTTGGAGATACAGAAAAAAAGCTGCAAAATAATTAGTGATCTGGAAAGAATTGATAGGATTCAACTGTTCGCTGCCTCTTTGAAGCTACTAGGAATGATCTTTAAAAAGGATTTGGGTAAGGGGAAGCTGGTGGTCCCTCGCATATGGAGTAGCAGATCTGCAGAGCTCCTGAGAGATGACCCTATGAACACTAAAAACTGATGAAGTTGCCAGGGAAGCTGCTCATGTGAGAGGAGTTCTTTGCTATGGGACACACAGGAACCAGTCCAGCTCAGGAGGTGCCCACACTGAAATAACTACATGCTAAGGAAATGTAAGAGGCAAGAATTACTAATATTTGGCCTGCTCTTGCACTTTCCTAGACAGTGATGTAACTGAGTACTTATGGACACAGTGGGATACTGGATGTTGAACTAAATGGATTGTTGGACTAAGGCAAGATGGGTCATATTATTAGGATGAGAGAAAGAAAATGGATTTTTTTCAAAAGGAAAAAAATATCAAAAAAATTAGCTTGATTTAGGATCATGAATTCTTGTGCTTCACTTTAACAAAGAGAAAATGCATCAATATCTATCCAGACTCCTGCACTTTTAAAATTTTTCTTCCATCAAAATACCACCAGTACTAGGAAAAGAATAATTATAGGTTGTCAGAAAATAGGAGTTATTTCATCATGAATCTCTACAAACTTCAAATGTTTTCTGGCTACCCTCCTTCAAAGAATATGTTGTGATCCTGCACTTTGAGAGCCATTCTCAAAACTGTTCTCCAGGATTGTTTCCTTTCTGTCAAAAGGGTGGCTAGGAAGCACACAGGACTTTGCATGTCCCAGGCTACAAGACAGATACAGTGCTCAGATAAGTGAGGTCCATTCCCTGAGAGGGTTTTGTTCAATATAAAGAAGCATTGATAAGCTTTCTGCATTTTTCATCTCTCAATAAATGTTATAAAGTTTATTTTTTGTAGTATTTAAGTAGCAAAAACTGCATATAGGGTCCTTCAATCTGATAATTGTGTAAAATATTTGTGTAGAATATTAACTACTTGGAATAAAATCATTAATCGTCATGTTAACAATATAGCCATCAGATACCTGGACATGGTGCCAGTGGATTGGCAAAAAAAAGAGCTTTCAATGGGCTAGGGAAAAAGAAACAAGAGAAACAGTCAGACTCTGTTCTAATTGCTTCAGTATTAAAATAACTGCAAAGGGAGATGAGCATGAGTCATTTTCTTTGGGGCCAAATTTGTCTAATTTTGAGTCACGTTGAGCAATATCATGCTGCATGTGGGATTCTGCAGAAATCAATGCAATTCTCATCAAATATTATTCAGTGTTAATCAGAATATCTGCTGCTGGCTTGTAGAGTTTGAGAGTGAATTTTGAAACTAGCTTGGGATGAAGAAATAGACCATGGCATGGATAGAAGCCTTTTCTCCTTTCAGTGGCATCTCCTGGCATCAGAGAGGTTTCATATCTCATTCCTATCTTTGCACTTGCTTTCTAAACTCTCAGATTATCTCCCAAGTTTTCACATGATTTAGATCATCTTTCACAAAGAGCAATCCCTCCTCCTGCCCTGAGAAAGAAGCTTTGACACACTTGATTTTAAGACATTTTGGGAGAGGTGTTGAAAGGGGAAGTCAACGACTTTTTAAGGGAAACTTGGAATCTGTAAACTTAGAGTGTGACTTCCAATGACTTTCAACGATTTGGAATCTGTCATGCATTTGCAATTCCCAAGAATGCTGAAGAGGAAAAAAATAAAAATAAAACATTGGTTGTTTGATTTATCATAAATATTTGTTGACTGTTCGTGCTAGAGACAGGGAGACTATTTCTTCAGGTATGAGCTGAAGTAATTGCAGATTCAATGCAAAACTAAGTAGCATTTACCAATTAAAAAGTAGCTAACATTTGTCAATGTGACAAAAGAATTATGTCAAAAAGATCTGATTTCCTTCTTTTAGATAACATTGATAAAGATAAGTGCTGGAATGATGTGTCCACTTCTGGGATCAATGTTCTCTAAAGGCATTAGGAAAACAGAGAGATTACAAGAACTATTTGAGAGTTGGACAGAATCCTTTACTGTGACAGACCAGACGAGACAGACCTTAATAACTCTTTTGAAAAAGTACATTTAGAAAAGATCTGATTATAGTGCAGAAATACTACCCTGGAAAGAAAACATCAGACAGGAAAGGCTGCTTCCTTATGCAGAAGGAAGATTACAAGGATCAAGAGCTGGACCCTAAGCAAAACCAATCTAAATTAAAAATTAGGCATCATGACTTAATTATGAGGAAAGAGGTTAATTACTGGAAAAAATCTTTGAGAAGGGTCTGAGCACTGTACCCCACTGGATACCAGTACAACAACATGCTGCTTCTAAAGCCAGGGTGTTGCCTTGTATCAGGATAACTGGATGAAGTCGACTGACATATGATGACAAGAAAGTAGGATTAGCCTTAGTTGTCAATTTTAGTCTTAAAATCAGCAGTAAATAACAAGCATAAAAATGTAGGAAGCTGAAAAATGTGCTTAATAATTACTCTGCAGACTTGGTGGAATCCCCACTCACCTGCACAAGTACTGCTGCTGAAATACCACAGTAGTTAGATGCAAAGTCATAGCCTGAAGGGCAATCTGCAGAAAAAAAGCAAACAAAAATGTTTTGGTTGTCTTTATGCTTGAAGAAAATGTAAACAAGTCCCCAGACATTTTGCAGTGCTCACCTTCATAATAACAGAATAACAAATTAAAAAATTGAATAACTTGCATCCTAAGCTCCTTTCAATGAATTGATGCATCCAACTGATGGTTCTTGATGGATGTACACAGGAATGGAAAGTACTTCAAATAGAATCTTTCTAAAACTCAGGGAGTTGAAAGAGGAAATTTAAATTGACAGTTTTGTCTCTGTGTGACAAGATGAAAAAGGAAATGGCATGGAAAGCCATTTCACAAATCCCAGACTTAACATTTGAGCTTTTTTATGAAGTTGTGTCCAATTTCATTTTAACAAGACGACTAATATGCAGTATTTTCATGGAATTTATTTGATTCAAGAAGATACTTATTAGACCTTGCCATTGATTTATATGACTATTATCTGGAAATAATAATTTCTATGCTTGTGATAGCCTGAAATGTCATAAATGGGACCTTTTTATTATTGTTAAAAATAATCCTTCCTGATATCTGTGATAAAAGGACATTGGATGTTTTTCTTCTTTTATTGCTATCATACCTCATTTTAAAAAAAATATCACTCTTCATCATCTGGCAACAAAAAATAGGATGCCTTTGCTTCTCAGGGCAGAAGAATGAGGGTTGGACTTCAAAAAGAAGCTAACATTTGTATTTGGTATTTCACAATGAAAAGGGCTTATTGAGCATGGCTTTAGTTCCATTTATTTAGCAGCAGCAAAGATTTTGTCTCTTTAAAAGCCAGCTAGTATGAACTCATTCTTGGGTACATGGGATTCAAATAAAATTGTAAGAACTAATTCCTTGGTTTAATA
Organism: Drymodes brunneopygia; assembly: GCA_013400955.1. Lineage (NCBI taxonomy): Eukaryota > Metazoa > Chordata > Aves > Passeriformes > Petroicidae > Drymodes > Drymodes brunneopygia. The sequence goes on along the minus strand of VZTZ01024323.1, from coordinate 188,177 downwards.
CCTCTTTCATTAAAAAGTAATGCTAAATATCGTTATGTATATTGAATAAAGACAATGATGGCAAAAAGCATTAGCTGAATACAGGGACATGTGCACTGCTTCTTCAGGGAGCAGTACACGACAGAGAGACACAGATTGTTCACATACAAGAGCATCACTTCACCCATGGACTGCATTTCAGAGGGAGGAAGTAACTGCAATGCCTGCAACACTACACAACACAGAACTGGATTGGAATTTCTGGCATATGTGACATAAACTACTAAAATCTATGAAAACTGAATGAAAGTTGAATGAAACCTAGATCCTTCATAAATTAGAGATGACAAAGATGTTCCTCAGCCACAGAACTCCTCAAAAGCACAATAATTACCATTCAAAATGCTTTAATCTCTGGGTGTTTCTGTACTTCCTTTGTGTGTGCAAGCTGCTGTGCATAGATCAACATTGTCTGGCTACTATTTCCTTCTGAACTTCCCACTAAGTCATGGAAAGCATTCTCTGCCATTTCAGCACTCCAACTTACAAGAAGGTTGGCTCAATAGTGGCTTGTTTCACTAAGCAACCTGAGCAAGTTGTGGTCTTTGTACCTCTGACCCATTTATTCCAGCACTTTTCCATGCCAGCAGGACTGAAGAGCTCCTTTCTTTCCTACATCTTTAAATGAGACAGGCAATGCTATATTGCTGACTTCCAGGACTGCATTTTGTTTAAAGACCCACACATGATGAATAAACATAGATTCTTATCCCTTGAAAGTCACCTTTAAAATAAGAATAATCAACATATTTCTGTGACCGAGATTTTTATTGTTAGGTAAGAGTTAGCAAGATGATGTGCTGCCTAGATCTAGGCTACTTCCCTAAAGTTGTTTCCATATTGACTGATTTACTATGCAAAAAATTGCTTTTCAGTTTAAGGAGTACGTACAACAGGCAGTGATGTGTAGTCTGAAATGGAGGAAAGCAATCCTTTTTGCAAGTAACCCTATCTTATCAAATCTGTCTTGCAACAAACCAAGATGCAGGGAATGATGGATGAAAATAATTTACTGCCAAGATAACCTTAGCCTGACTGAGCCTTGTAAACTGCAGCTCCAAATTATTTATCAGACTTTACAGAGTTTGTCTTGGATTTGACAAATGTAGACATGTTAGGCAAGGTCTAAATGCTACAACTGAAATCTATAATCACATACATTTATACTTTACTTCATCTGTTTTGCATCCTGCTGCCTCTCTGCTGCTGCTACTAAAATGGAAAAGTTTAAAAATTGTGTTATGAAAAGTTTATACTTTCTGTCTTCTGTCCCTGAGCAGTAAAAGACATCATTGCCTAATCAATGGAAATAAAATTTTATATCCATGATGCTACCAACATTTTCTTAAACATAGCTCTCTTGTATTCATAAACAATTCCAGTGACAGACAGTTAACATTTTCTGATCATTATCTGCCAGTACCTACATTTTTCAAACTTGTTTACAGAATTGCTTTTGAAACTTCGAGAAATTGAAATAAGATTTTTCCATATCAACAAAAAGCAGGAGGAGTGATCTGTTAGAGAAGGAGTAAAGCTGGAGAGTGACAAAGTAAAATTCAAGCAACAGAGGGTTATAGATAGCCTTAAAATAAATGTAAGTACCTATTTGAATATGAAGAATTGCTTTGCTTGTTTATATATATTTATAATAAATATGCAACATCAATTTAGCAGAATTAAAATTCAGCAGAATCTGTAGCACATGTATTTTGTGTACGAGACAATAAAAGTCCTTGAAGTCTATGCACATGAACACTTAAAAATGTGGCCACATAAACTGTGTTCTGTCAGCAAAGGAAACTATTGTCTATTCTATAATGCTTTCTGAGATGCAGCAATGTGAATGTTAAATGGGAAATGTCGTTCAAGGGGACACAGAAATAAGAATCACAAAGTTCTGATCTTCTCACTGCTCATCATGGTACAAAGCTGAGATGACAAAGAAATGTCAAATTTTTGCAAATGTCACCCTTGAAAGGTTTAGTAATCTGTAGTCACTCTTCAGGTGAAGGATTCACCTCCCCCATATTTTTAAGGACATTAGAGAAAATTGTCAAAGCAACATCAGAAAAGTTCAAAGCACATAGGAACACATAGAAGAAATTAATGCTATATGAGGAAAATTCCAAATAGTTGATTCGGAAGGAAGCAATTCAGATAACACAGCATCAGTAGGAATTACAAGCATCCCTAAACCACATAGAGAGTAATGCCATTGCAAGAATGAGATTGACTAAATCAAAGGCTTTGAGATTCTTGGATGGGTAGCATACGGACTTAAAAAGTATTATTGAAATTGTACTGAATTTTAAAATAAATCAATTTGGGTTCTGTTGAGATAAGCTTTCCTTTGCCAATAGTAACAGAATTAAGAAGTCTTTCAAAGCTTCTCTTCAATGTATAGATATTTATGGGTGTTAGGTACATTCTTATTGAAACTAACTGTGCATCAAAGCATCAAAATAAGAATTGGAATGACCTTTCCTAAATATCCATACTGCACTGATAAACTGTTCCCAACAGCATAATTAAATCAACTGGCTGAAACTAAATCAAGTTTTAGGGGTGCCACCACTTACCTCATATGCAGTTTAATTTGGGGGAACAGTCATTATCTTAAAAGGTTTTCCTGAAAAGTACATCAGCTGTTAGCTCAGTTTAATGTCAGTGCTCACCATCCTGTATCTCTCTTCTTCTTTTCTGGTGTTTTTTTCTTTATAGTAAAGCAGTTATAAATCATTATCTGCAATGGAATTAAATCAAATGATGCATAACAAGTAAAAAGATCAATGCCATAAAAACTGACAGACTGGAAAAATATTAACATGAGTACATGACACATAGACAAGAAAAAGTAGTTTTGAACTTCATCAAGAATACAAAATATGGCATCACTGTAGCTACATGAATTTGGACCAGCCAAGATATTGGCAGTAATTTCTAAAAGGTAACACTTTGTACTCCTCAGCCATGAAAGATTCTTCATGGAACTGAGAAAACAGATCTTAATTGTTAGGTAGAGATTAAGTAAGATTAGCCAAGGAGGTTGCTCTGAACAGGCAGGGAAAGCTGGAGGACTGAAAATCTCTCATTGTTTCATGGATTATTTTATTAAAGAGTGAGTTAAATGCTGACATTTGGGGTCCACTCAAGAAAACCAGACTACCTGTAACTCTTTCCTTACACTCAAAAAAAAGCAGAACAAAAAGGAGCAACATGGAGAGCAAATATTAGCAGGAGTACTAATGCCATGAGTTGCTTTTCTGTACTGCAATTTCTATCTATTTTAATATTATGTTTGAGAAGCAATGATCCATAAAAGTAGCAATTATTTAATACTTAGATCACTGCACTTCAGGTACTATTCCCCCACAACTTCCATATGTTCTGATTTGTAGCTCAGCTCTGCACAATAGACATTAATCACAACTCAAACAAAGTGAAGAGTTTCTTTTCATGAGATCAAGGAGGGAGTATGTGATTAAAACCAAACCTCTCTTTTTAATCAGCCTCCTGGAACTAAATACCATACAGTTGCATAGAAAATAGCCATAAACCTCTAAAAAAGTTAAATGAAGAGTTTCACAGAAGGACATTAATGCTGTCTTTGCAAAATGCATTAGAAAATACCAGATCCTGTTTGATTATAGTTTTCTTTCAGATGAAAAGGTTGCAGGAATGCTCTTATCCTTTAAAAATATATGCGTTACTCACTTCTGTGTGTGCATAGTGTACATTACTGGATTCTGTATTTACCCTTTAAAGAATCAAAACTTACATCTCTCTTCATTATTCTCAACCCATTTTGTAGAGTATTTGGAATGCCTCAGATTACAGTTTCCTTCTTTAAAGATATGCAATACAATTACTGTATTGTACCATGAAATATTCTCATAGATCATACCTAAGACATAGATGTCAAATAAATTAACATTGAATTTCCCTGTCTTTTGCTTTCATTTTTTTCCTTATTAGCTTACTGACCATAATAACCTATAAAAGGTCCCTAAATCATTAGTTTTCAATTAGAATTCTGTTGTTTAACTTTTTAATGAAAAATTTTGCAGGTGTAAAATAGAAACTGCACACTCCTGTGCAGAATCCTAGCAGAGCAGGCAGGTAGCCTGTGGGAGAAAGGAAGGTGTGATTTGAGCTCAAAACACTGAGGCTCAGAAACAAGCGCAGTTCATCACAGTTAAACAGTCAAACCAGGCTCAAAGCACCATCCTTGGATTTCAAACTTTGGTTATGTCTGCACAGAGCACACTTTTTTTAAAAGGGTTGGGTAATTATTTCCTTGAACTCAAGTACACATTTAGATTATGGAATCACTTCTCTCCCCCAAAGTACCTTGCAACTGCCTGTGAAAAGGATAACAGAAATATGGATACAGACTAAACCTCATATTGGGTGGAAGATTTTCACCAGAAGATTAAACAATTGGCAAGATTGAAAAGCATTCTGAGCTCTACAGTTTCTACCATCTCTATTTTCTATTGCTACAGCAATCTTTTTAATGAGAAGTATCAGAAGAGATTTTTATTTGGCCGTGGCACACCACACCACACTCCCTGGAGACAGGGAGCTCCACCTGGGACACAGAGAACCTGGAAGTCATCAAACATCCAGAAGACTAAAGGAAACTGCAGGCAAGATAAAGCAGAAATCACTGGAACAGTATGTGTCTAGCAGGCCTCCAGAAAAACTACATTTTGAAAGACTTGGTAATTACATAAGTGAGGCATTTTCTCTGACGTTTTTATCTGTGAGCTCTACCTTTGTTACATTTCACTGATCCATAGTTATGGTTTCCTAATTTATATGTAATTTGTTTCACAAATCCTTTCACTAGGCTTACATGCATGCAAGTCATGTTGGGCACCCCATCTGCAACTCTGTTCCAAGTTCATATATGGTCTTAACAGAGGAACCAGAAGCTCAACTGCTGAGTGCTGTCAGGGGTTCCATCAGTCTCCTAAAAAAAACCCAGAAGTGCACCATGAAAAAAAAAAACCAACCTGACATCTCAGACATATTTAGAAGGTAATTGGCCTGCATATTCTGACAGTGATAAAATCTGTTCCCCTGCCAGGAACCCCTCCACTTTCAGGTGATCCTATATGTTTCTGCACTGCCTAAATGAGTAAAATCAATGGGCTGAGGCTCAAAACAACAGTCTGCTCTTCCATCTACAATATTCATCCTATCTCCAAAGGGAAGCAAAGCACCTGGGAGACAACACACAGCTCTATCCCCAAGGACTGGAGCCAGGAGCTGCACAACTAGATTGGTGACAGTGGTCAGCCTTGCCTAGAAGCTCCCTGACCTCTTTGAAAGCTTCCCACCTCCTCCTGTTGGTTTGCTGTGCTGTTTTGGATCAGCTGACCAGCAGTGTGCTGCTGCATTTTTAGAAAGCAGTCCTCATTTCAATAAATGCTTTATGCCTAGTCACAGTGTGCCATGGTAAAACTCCACCTCACCCTGAAGATATGGGTGAAGTGGAAAGGCAGTTACCAGGATGCTCTCACAACCAGGTGCAGCGTCTGCCTCAGGCACTGATCAGCACTGCTGCCTGCAGAGAAGTGGCAAATGCACAGCAGGAAAACAGCAGAAAAGACAGAGGAAGATAATCAACTTGGAGGTTCAAATCCCTAAACTAAAAGTCTGAAATACCTGATTTTTTTAATCCTGTCTTAGAGGTATAAATACTATACATCCTATTTGAATTAACACAATCAAGGGCTATGAAATGGCATCAATTGCTCTGTCTAGCAAAATGCTGCCAAGCTAGTTATTATCAGGTCCTAACTGGTAACAGTTACTTTACATTAGAGGGAAGAGGTGAATTCACCATTTTGAGGTGGCACAGAAAGATTTTGCCAAGATAGATAGTGCTAGTTAGCTGTGTGGAAATGTTAATGCAAGCATTTTTATATTAAAAATATCCTTGTGCTGTGTCTCCACTTTAGCAGTGCTTGCTACCCTAATTTTTCAAGCTTTCAAACTGACAAAGGAAAAGCTAGATATCATGATTACAAGGACATATAAAAACCAAAATGCAAGTTGCTCGTTTGCAAGCTGGGAAAGGAGTCAACCACAAGACAATCTTCTCCAATATATTTATGTCATCTCAAAATAATCAATACATCACATCTGAAGTTTTTCTTTCTTGTACACTGTCACTGCACCTACATTTTCACTCAATGTGGTAACCCTTCTGCTTCCAAAGCCATTTGGGATCTTTCCAACTTCTCCTTAATTTCAATCTCCAATCTTCAGATTAAACCTAGACTCCAGTCAAATTCACTGCTTCAACTTTCATGAAATATTTTCACCAGTTCGCTACAGCAAAAGCAATAAGGGCTCAGATGGCTGAGGTTGCTTTTTAGTTTTTGAAGTGTTCAATTATGCAGCAGGAGAAATGAAATGACTTTCAACTATAAAGCAAGCAGCTTGGAAGAAAAAGAAAATAATCTGAGAAGGAAAAGGTCAGAGTTCAGTTTCCAGGTTTTTTAATAGAAATGCAAAGCACAAAGAGGTACAAACAATGGCCAGCAGAACAGGTTAAATATGTGTAAAATGAGGGAATGTGATGACAATATTTCTTATTTCATTTTTAAATGCTCTTAGGATTCTTTTTATGTCCGCATCTTCTTCCCCTTCCTAGCTAGATAACTGGATAAATTGAATCTTTCCTTCCCTATGGTAAACAGCTTCTGGAACATAACTGGGGGCCCAATTAGATTAAACCAGCTGAAAATCATTTACCTTGAAAGAAAAATTATGGACCTTTGATATGGTGCTTGTTAGAACCCTATGTTTTTGTACCTTTCCCACTCCATTTTTTGCATGAACATCATCCGCTTAGTATTAGCAGTTCCTTGGGGATTACAACTGTGACAGTAGCTAATCTAGAGTGGACTCTGCCTTAAATGAGCATCAAGTTGCTTTTGCAGCTGAGGAATTTAGCCCACTGTCAGACCAAGGTACTTTGTAGGAGCTCAAGGGGCTCAATGCTGCTTGCACAGCCACGGCAGGCTCTAAGCCAGACAGACTCCCAGCAGGAACAAGGGAATTTCCAGCAGAGGTGTAACAAAAAGATGTTCCTCATTGCTACCCCAATCACCTCTGGGGAATCCCTCCAGCAGAAGAGGGAGAGTACACACAACCCTTTGCAGCTCCCTCCATGGCCCAGAGACCACATAGGGGAGTTTGTGCTCAGGCCCTGGTGGGAGTGGAAAGGAGAGAGCTCAGTGATCACCTGAAAAACACTCTGTGTTGTGCTGCTGCAAATCACAGCAACCACCAGCACTGTTTTAAGCTACATTTCTGAAGCACCCAAAATATAGGAGTTCCAAGTCACCTCTGCCTGCCCTGGGGCACCACGCTGTCTGTGCCCCACGAGGAGGGACCCAGCCAGCCTTTACCTTGCCTGCATATGAAGCGTCAGGCTCTGCTTGCAGCTCCAGTCTGCAAAAACAACTTGTTTTGGATATTGTGCTAAAGTGTGAACACAGCACTCCCCAACTGGGCAATAAAATACTAGCAATGAAAATGTAAGGCTGGAACTGGAGAAAAAGCTCCAAAACTCTGCAGCCTCAATGTGAATAATGAGAAAATAATTGAAACTTGCACTCCAAATACATTATTTAGATTCTCTTTGTTTGCTTTTCTTAATACGACTGAAGTGATCAAAATCTCTCATTTACAATTTTCAGCTGATCCTTCCATGTAGGCATTAGACACTGCAATCCTTTTCATAGATGAAGTCTAATACTTGCTTTGTAATCCATGGACGAGTTTTCTTAATTGAAAAATTAGGATAAATCACTCCACTTATATGGAGTAGTTATTGTCTTAAATAATAATCACTGTGTCTGGATTCCATCACAATTTATTCTGCTATCAAGCACCCTGTTTTCTTCTTATTTTGTTGGAAATACCTCTCCCATGGCCTCTGTGGAAATGAGAAAAACAATGCTTTTATAACAAATACATTTAGGAGGGTTTTTTTAGAGTTTGTTCTATTCACTCTGCAGCACATTCTGTTTACTGCAGTTCAGGCCTGATCTCAGAAAACTTGGAGTGCACATACTCATCTGTCTCTGAGAAACAGAGAAGCATGTAATAAAGTGAATCTACATGTATTTCCATAGAACAGTATAAAACTCTTTGCTTCATTCTTACCTTGTCTGATGCAATCACAGGTAAACAAATGCAGTAAAAATTGCATTTCCTGCATGCTTATACTGAATGCATGTCACATTCTTTATTTCACTCAGATAAAGTACCATGAAGCCCTCTCCCTTCATACAAGATTGTCTTCAGCACCACTGAACAGGAATGTCTGCATCACTGAGGTCTTTCTTATTTCTTCGTATCTTAAATTATACACCTAGACATTTATTAAGGAATATACAGATATCTGGGAACACTGGAACATCTCTGTGGTGTAAAGGTACATTTTAGGCAATACCATACCAACTGTAATTGCCTATCTCTCTGTATTACAGCTCCTCTCTGCTTATATTAGATGTAATTTAATAAAGATATTTCAAAAGTAACAATGCATGTCTTGCATATACAGATTAATAACTCATGTCTTTTAATGCCTTTGATTATATTTGGTGTAAGAGAGTTGATCTGCAATGTCTTTCTTGGCTCTGATACCAGTTATGTATTTATCCATTAAAAATTAAGTGAATTTAGGCTGAGCTAAATGGAACCCGACTGTTTGTTCTAAAGAAATACTGTGACCTTTTACACTGAGCTGAAGAAAATAATCAACATGCTGCTTTACATTTCTTATTCTTCACTTCTATCAGAAAGGCTCTGTGAGGAGGATTGCTTGAGGTGCTAAAAGCATGTTTATTTCATATTTATATTAATTCATCTTCATTTAATGACTTTGCAGCAGCTTGATTAGCATGATGAGTATAGTTTGGAACAGAAAGCTGGTCCTGCAAAGAAGATACTGATGTGAATTCTGAAAGAGATTTCATTTCTAACTCAGCTGTTCATTTTTTTATAAACTTCAGAAATTCGTTCAGATTGTGTTCTTGATCAGTAACATGAAGGTGATTTCATCTTGGCTTCACCTCATTCTACCTTAAGTCTGAGAGTTAGATAAACCATAAGGCAATGGGGCCCTTGGAGCTGCAAGCACTACTGTCGTAAAAACGGGATTTTTTGGCTAGTATGTTTTGATAGCAGATAAAAAGCAGTTGGTTTCTGTGGTAATTTTGGATCACACAAATGCCAAAGTTTTTATCAATACCAGGGCATTTTTATTATAGCATTAGTCGCAAACAACAAGCTATTGTCTTAGTGCTGTGAAAAGTGTTCTCTTTCTCTTACTGCCTCCCTATTTCTTTGTTTCTCAGTTCACCATTGCAGAGGAAATATTACCATCCATGCCCACAGTGAGTAATTTTCCTTATGTATTTTGCTCTGTAGTATTTTGGCAAAATTTTCTAAATTCTCTCCTTGTTTCATCCTCTCTCTGTGAAGAATACTTTCCCTGTACAAAACTGAACTCAGACTGGGAATTACAGAGTTTTCATCTGCTGACACTGGGAAAAGTGAGCTCTTCAAGAAATACCCTGTACATTAGTCCTTTCTTGTGTAACATCCTCTGAGAATATTCGCATCTTCCAGGAGGAAGGAAAGGACTCTATGTAGAAGGCACTGTGGGAAAGGGTAAAACAAGAGTCCAGCTGGGATCTTCTTCCCACTCTCCACCCTGCCAGGCCCTCGGGACCCCTTTACCACCTCTATAAGGATGTAGGATGAGGACCTAGTGATATCCAGTGATAGAGAGGAGCCAGCTTAAGATGCAAACAACAGATAGGGAGAAGCAGATGAACCAAAGAGTCAGGGATATCTGTGCTGCTTGCAATAGCCACAGCTGGATTTCTTCTGCCAATTGCTGGCTGTACATGGATACCTCTGTTCTCTCTCTCACTTGCGGAAAATGTCTTTGTAGTTGTGCATTTCACACTAGATCTCTTCCCATCTATTCCTCTTCTCTGTTTCCCACCATCAGCCAAAAGGCTTATGCACAGTAAAATAAACCTCTTCACTAGTTCACTTCTACACAGAATTTACAAGCCTTTTATTTGGTCCTTCTATATGCTTTACTCTTACTTCATCCTTTATCTTTTCCTGTTATAATCTGTATTTTACCCACAGGGATTATCTGCACCTCTGTACATAGTGAGATTCTAACACTGCCTGGTTTTCATCATGAACAGATTAAGCACAATGAGTGACATTAAACAGAGTACTGAAGGCTATGGCAGGCTGAGGGAGCTGAGTGAGCTGGCTGAGCACAGATGCTCGTGTGCAGAATGATGAAAGCAGCAGCCTCTCAGCCCAGGAACACGGGATATACACTGCTGGAGGAACAGTCAGGACACTGCTAGGCTATCTGTCCCGTCACACCATGCTATTAGAGTGCAAGTCAATAAAAGATGGCAGAGCTGAGAGTCAGTAAATGACCCAGAGGACTAATCTGATGATGTCCATCACAAAAAGCTCTGCTTGTACTGAGCAACTTTACAGCAAAAGAGACATCAAATGTGTCACTTCTGGAGTTAGTCAGTGCTTCCCTAACCAACTCAGGAACAAAGTTGATAGCAATCCTGCTGATTCAATGGCATAGCAACTTGCTCATTGTTCCAAATGCAGATCCCTCACATGCTAACATAAATATACCCACAGGGATGATTTTTAAAATATCTACCTCTTCTCTTGAGGGTTTACTTACAAAGTTGGCTGATATTACTGCATAAACAGAGAGCTGATTCTCTTCTCGCATACACTGAGCAATGCCTTTGGCTTGAATGGATGTATTTATGAAAATCCATGTATTCATTTGAGCATCCTTAACCTGAATCTGACAGCTGATGTAAAGACAGGGTGGCAAAAAATCACGGTTTCCATACAGTAATAGGACTGGATTTCCTCTTACTTCTAAAGGATAAAGATCTGGCTGTATCTCAATGAGTGTGCGACATCAATGTACTGCAGCATCAGAAAAGGCAAATGAGACCTGGGGAGGTATAAATTGAGGTGTCTTCTTCCTCCACGGAACATAATTACGTATTATTGTCCTAATGAAATTTCAACTGACATACTGTGTTCTGTTCCCATCACTCATGCACAGAAATTATGAACTCCAACCATTGCAAATGCAGAGCAGAACATTCACGTGACATCTTAGGACAGACTGATGAAGAGTACAGCTTGTTCATTTCAGCAAAATGAGGACTAAAGAGAGTAATCCCACCCCAGAAACACACCAGGATGAGAAAAAATGCTCTTTTAACTGAAGAACAATACTAGAAGAAAATCAAGTTAATATAGACCAGCCAGAAATAGTTTGGGGCTGGAAGTAGAAGCTGGCATCTGACAGTCAAAGAAATGCAGCTGAGCATGGCTGGGGCAGAGCCGTCTACAAACAAGAGATGTTCGGGATCAGTGTCATTGCTTTATGCCTATTCCCCAAGATGTCAATAGGAGAACAACAGTGAGCAGCCCTGGCTGCTGTGCTTGAGAACCTTGCAGAAGTGCTTGGAGGTTTGCTACTATCTGGTTCATTCCTATCTGTGCTTTCCTGGGCAACAAAATCGTGACAACGATGCAAATCTACCCATACTTGTGAATTCCAATAGTTTCAAATTAAATCCCTTGTCTTCTTCCTTGGTCTAATAAAATCTGCTTCCCCCAAACCGTTCTACACCTGAGGCTCAGGAAGGGAGGCAGAAGGCATGCAGCAAGAACTCTCAGCACCATCAGCTTAGGGGTTTGGCGGGATGGCAGAGAGAGAGGAAGAAAAGAAGGAAAAAAACCCATTAAAACTAACAAGAAAAACACCAACCAAACAAAAAAACAACAAAANCGGATCGGCGCCCCCCGGGCCGCCCTCGCTGGAGCTGCCAGCAGCCCCCGGCCGTGCCTGCCTCCTCCGGGGCTTCTCCGAAGGCTGCTCGGTCTCGCTATAAATAATAGTGGCTCCGACGCCGAGGCTTCAGCAAGCGCACCTTCTCACTCGGNTGACAGTCAAAGAAATGCAGCTGAGCATGGCTGGGGCAGAGCCGTCTACAAACAAGAGATGTTCGGGATCAGTGTCATTGCTTTATGCCTATTCCCCAAGATGTCAATAGGAGAACAACAGTGAGCAGCCCTGGCTGCTGTGCTTGAGAACCTTGCAGAAGTGCTTGGAGGTTTGCTACTATCTGGTTCATTCCTATCTGTGCTTTCCTGGGCAACAAAATCGTGACAACGATGCAAATCTACCCATACTTGTGAATTCCAATAGTTTCAAATTAAATCCCTTGTCTTCTTCCTTGGTCTAATAAAATCTGCTTCCCCCAAACCGTTCTACACCTGAGGCTCAGGAAGGGAGGCAGAAGGCATGCAGCAAGAACTCTCAGCACCATCAGCTTAGGGGTTTGGCGGGATGGCAGAGAGAGAGGAAGAAAAGAAGGAAAAAAACCCATTAAAACTAACAAGAAAAACACCAACCAAACAAAAAAACAACAAAAAAAAAATACCAAAAATTCCCAAACCCAGTCCCACTCCCCGCGTTGTGCGAGGCTCTTCCCCGGGGAGTGGGGTTACCTTCGAGGGGCTGCCGCCAGCCTCGGGGCGCCTTTCCCCGTCCCTGACGCGCACCCCCGCATGATTCACGCGCTGTCTCATTCCCCGCCCGCCCCTGGTGAAAACGTCCCCCGGTAACTTTCCCGGGGCCGGCTCCCTGCTCCCCCTCCCCGATGGCAGGGGCACACACACCCCCTCATCCCAAGCCCCGCTGGAGTCACTGGTGGCGGGGCGGTGGTGCCGGGGGGAGATGTCGTAGTCGCCGCGTCAGCGGGAGCCCGACGGCGATTGGGGGAGGCCGCCTTCTCCCCGCGGCCACGAATTATAAAGTGCCGCCGCCGCCGCCCGCACACGCTCCGCAGCGGCGCGCCCGGCCCCGGCAGCGGGCTCGGATCGGCGCCCCCCGGGCCGCCCTCGCTGGAGCTGCCAGCAGCCCCCGGCCGTGCCTGCCTCCTCNGCGGCTGTCGGCTGACCTGTCCTTCTTGCAGCCCCATGGCGTTGCTCCTGAGACTCGGCTGCTCGCTGCTGGCCCTCAGCACCTGCCTGCTGCCGAGGGCGCGGGCCGACTGCGGCCGCGACTGCGCCGCCTGCGCCTACCGCCTGGGACCCCGCGCCGGCATCCACCCGCTGGTAAGCGGCTCCGGGGCCGGGGCAGCCTCCGCGCCCCGCGATCCCCGGGCCGGGCCGCCTCCCCGCTAACTCTGAAGGGAGGAAAGGGGGAGCGGGGAAAAGCAGCGATATAAGAAGAATGTATGCTGGGGGAAGTGACTGGGGTCGCTTGGAAGACCTTTTTCTGAAGGGGGGGAGAGAGAGAGGAGCGGGCTTGGGGGGCGCTGGGGACAAGGCGAGGAGGGAGCGGAGGGCGCCGATACAAACCCGGAGCGCCTCGAGGAGCTCCCCCAGCTCGCCCGTCCCGCCTCGCTGCCCGACGGCGAGCGGCGACCTTCGGGAACGGGGACAAGCGACACCGCGCTGAGCAGCCCCACGGGGAGCAAGGAAAAGGCTGAATGGAAAAATAAGGAGGAAGGGAAATCCGACCGGAGGGGGCATCTCTTCACGGGAAGGAGGGGTCGCTGCCGGGCACTCCAGCACCGGCAGGACGGGGGGAAGCCGAGCAGTACGGGAGGGAGGGTCCCGACCCTCGTCCGCTGTCTCCATGGTAAAGTGAGGTCTCTCCGGGCAGGATGGATGGCGCGCTGAAAAGATCTGCCTGAAATCTCACTAACAAAAAGTGGGTTTGAAACCTGTTTGAGTAGCAGTACCTTCGCTGCTTCACTTCTCTGCAAGGTGCTGCACAGCGTTAGGAATATGCCTGTGAAAGACGTTGGCTGCTAAAACAAATCGTGTAAAGTCCAGAATGAGGGGTACTGGGGGGCGCGGGTTATCTATAATTTTTATGATGTTGAAATTATTTAAAAGAATAGTCACAGAGAGAACTCAACTTGAAATTTAAAGACTGTGGTCAGTGAAAGTCTGGAGTCCCTCAGCCCTTCCTGAGGAAGGTGGGAACTCTGTACTTTGCCAGTGGCATCGGTTGTTCCTGACCTCAAATAGATGCACACTGAGGCATCATGCTCTCAGCACATCTAAATGATCTGAGAAGTTTTGTTGCTAGCATGTCACTGGTTACGTGGGAGCATGCAAAAGGAAGGACTTGGCTCTCTAGCCTTACCCAGAATTAGGAACCACCAAGTACTTCTACTTACTCCAGAAGCCCAAGAACTCTTAACCATAGCAGGCTCAGAAGGACAATATTCTTTGGACAGCTGGCAAAATCGTTTCCTCTACTTGTTTCTGGGGTTTTTTTATTTATTTTTTTTTTCTTCTTCTTCTTCTTCTTTGCTTCTATTAGCTTTCAATCAGAATTTAGTTTTAATGTCAACTAGGGTAAAAAAAGTGGTAGTTTGTGCCCCTATGGAGAGAGAGAGAGAGATATTTTTTTTGAGTAGATGTTTTGCATGTGTATGTTGATAGTCTTGCTAGCATACCTTCAGTAGTCATTAAAGAAAGACACAAAGTCCTATTCTGTAACAGTGTTTATTAGCTAAATAGGTAAAGAAGCAATGTAGCATAGCTTGTATTTGTTAAACATGTACGAACAATTCTTGGAAACTGTTGTTTCTAGATATTAGTGTCTAGTAACATGATAACTGAATTTATCACATTGTATTTGTAAGATAAGAGACTTTTCACGCTGTGCCTGATCATTTACACCTATGGAGTATGTTCATCTGACCATAGGAGGTTATTAAAACTAACTGAGAAAGGGAGAGACCTATTCTTGCTTTGATTTAGAGCAATTCCAAAGTCAGACTGAACCTGAAATCTTATTCTCTTTACAGCATGACTATAATATATAGTAATAAGCATGTAATGCCACTTAAATTCCTGTGTTGCAAAATACATAAATCCCTTAAATTTTCTTGTGATCTTATAAAAAAAATAGTATTTAAATTTCTCAGACCAAAGTGAGGCTCAAGAGACAAGTTGTGCAGTGGACAATGAGCTATCAGAGAGAGCTGTGCTGGAGTTTAATTTCACACGTTAAAGCAGGTTAGGACCCCTAGAACACATCATCTATAGTCAGAATGAGTGTTTCTTTTGCTGAAAATATTAATGATTTTTTCTTTACTTACTGTGGTATGAAAACCATGGACAAGAAGAAAAAACATTGGATTAATTTTTGTTTTTTTTTTTTTACAACTGAAGGGTAAGGCTGCACAAGAAGTAAATTCCCCTGACACAAGAGAGATAATTGTGGGTAATATCTATGTTATTATATCACAAGACAGGTTATGAGATATGCATAAGGTACTGAAAGCTTTTTTTGTGTTGTAGCCTGCAAATTTTTCAATACAGTCAGAAACAACACAGCTTAGAATTTTTTCCTTCCCTTTGATGTCACTGCTTTCCAGCCAGTAAAAATGGAACTTTGATCCTGCCCTTGAGAACCTGTATTTCTACATTTCTGTTGGTACATGTTGGAACGATCTGTTCTACGAAGAGAAACTAATGGCAACACAAAGCCTCTAAAGCTATTCAGTGTATTGAAGATACCGAGCAGTGTTGCACAGCTGGCAATAGAAGAAACACGCAGGTTTTAGAGTAGTAGTTGAATCTCTAGGTAGTACCGACTAAAAAAGTCTGCCCTTCTTTATTTACCTATTTTTATATGTTTTTAAAGCAATCAAGGATTGGTGAAAAGGGTTAACACTCCTGAAGGTTTACAGGACAAAGACATAGTTAATTATTTTTTTCCACCTCAGGGAAAGGAATGAAAAACAATTTCACAAGTGCAAAACAATCCCGGCCGGTTAAGAAAAACAAGGACCATGTTTACAGAACAAGCATGGGAAACTACAGTTACAGTGTTACAACTTATGGGGCCCTGTAAAACCAGGGCAACAGAGCAGTACAGGACAGTTGGCTTCTTTGCCATGATCATGCTGTGCAACCTCTGTTCTAAAATTTCTGAATGATACTTTTAATTATGAAGATTGAATATGCTGCTACACTTGCATTATGAAGCAAACCACAATTGGTTTTTAGCTTCCCAGTAGTAAATAGAAACAAAATAAATCATAACTCACAGGAGTGTAAGGGAGCTACAGGGGCTGTACTTGTGGCTTCCATTGAAACAGAAATGTAAGGGCAATCTTGATATAGAGGACCCACAGTTCATATTATCTGATAGTCTGTCTCTTGGAGTGGAGACTACCTTGTCCTGTAGAGAGGGACATGAAGAACTTCAAAACAGACAGGTACCAAATCAGCTGTTCACAAAAATCATTTCTTCCAAGCCACTCACAAAGAGAGGCTTGCTCATGCTCTTTTATAAACAAGTAAATCTAAGATAAGGTGGTAGTGAGGTGATAGTTACTATCAAATTATTCTCAGTAAACCACATCCCTTTTTCAGGCATGTACACTAGAATGTGAAGGAAAACTGCCTTCTGCCAAAGCCTGGGAGACCTGCAAGGAGCTCTTGCAACTGGCAAAGCTGGATCTTCCTGAGGATGGCAACATTGCTCCAGGAGACAAGAAAGAGTTGGATGAGAACCATTTGCTTGCGAAGAAGTACGGAGGCTTCATGAAAAGATATGGGGGGTTCATGAAGAAAATGGATGAGCTCTATCGGGCTGAACCAGAGGATGAAGCTAATGGAGCAGAAATCCTGGCTAAGAGGTATGGAGGGTTCATGAAGAAAGACTCGGATGACGATGCCCTTGCCAACTCCTCTGACCTGCTGAAGGAGCTCCTAGGAACAGGGGATAACCCTGACGCGGCACACTACCGAGAGATGAATGAAAACGACGGCGATGTCAGCAAAAGATATGGAGGCTTCATGAGAAGCATAAAGCGCAGCCCTGAATTGGAAGATGAGGCCAAAGAGCTGCAAAAGAGATACGGTGGCTTCATGAGAAGAGTGGGCAGGCCAGAGTGGTGGCTGGATTACCAGAAACGATATGGTGGCTTTCTTAAGCGCTTTGCCGACTCCATTCTCCCTTCAGAAGAAGATGGGGAAACTTATTCCAAAGAAGTCCCAGAGATGGAAAAGAGATATGGTGGTTTTATGAGATTTTAATACCTTTCCCTTTATCCCTTTTGTCCTAAATGAGAAAGACTGCCTTATTTGTCATAACTTATTGTAACGTGTTGCTTGTACTGTACAGTTTTTTACTGTCCTTGGTTAATGATGCAAACTGCAATTTGTTGTTTCAGGTTCTGTGTTCTTTCAAGTCAAATAACTGACTTCTGGTTTAGTCAAGTTTCAGTCTGTATTGTAATTTCCATGCTAGAACTATTTTGATTACTGTATTTGTTTTCTTTAGAGGAACTACATCTACAGTAGAGTTGCTTAACTGTACATACAATAAACTCTTCATCCTAACTGCAAAAATTCTGAAGTGCTATTTTTTCACTCAGTCACTTAATCAAATACCATCTCAATTTTTCTTTAAGCCATCAGAGCAATGCCAACCCTTTTTTCTGTAATTACAGAATTTGTAGTGCACACACAACAGTTGAAACATCCTTTTGTCCTTAGTTTTCTCAGTTTCTTAGAACACTAGAATAATAAATAGTTTTAATCTGTTAACAGAATAAATATTTAAAGCCCAAATTTATAATTCATAATGTTCAACAATTGACATAAAAAAAGAAAAATCACAAGTGTGTTTGACTTTAAGCACTAAAATCATTTCTCCAGTGTACAACAGGGTGACATGTTTGATTAGTTACATCTTTTGTATACATCCAATGTAGGATTGTACACTTGGCCTTAAAATCATAAACACTAATTTAAAAAATGGTAAGATGGTCTGTGCAAAATAAACATGACCCAAACCTGCATAAAAATACCTGATTTTGCAGGGCATTTAAATGAATGTTTTTCCATGGAACAGCATTGTGTTTGATTCCTCAGCTGCTATAAATCACTTTGACACAATTGAAATATAGGAAACTGCTGGCCAGACTTCTCTGTTTCGAACAAAGGCAGTAAAAGTAAATCTGAGAACAAACAGAAAAGCCAACTCTAAAACTGTAGATCCTTTGGCATTTACACTGGCACTTAGATTAAAGGCCAGAACCCATGCCAGTGTACAACTCCTTCCCTAATTCTGACGCCCTCTATTCCTAGTCTGTGAGCAGTTTTCCCCCACCTACCACTATTAGTTACTTGTCACTTCCCACCTAAATTAATATGATGAAAATTGCCTTGACCATGGCACGGCCTAAAATCACCCGTGACCCTGCATAGAGTATCTGTATTTCAGTTTTGCACAGTACTATCTATTTACAAAAAGGGCAAATTAATGGTCTGACTTTTCTTTAATTTCAAAGTAATGGGATTGTCTAGGTGTTCATGACTTGTAAAAATTAAAATGTATTTCAAAATGCCTCATCACATACAATTTATGATGATTTTAGGCTTGGCCCTTAGAGGATGATATAGGTGATCTGAAGTGGTCAAAATCTTGCTGAAGGCTTGCTAAGTGTAAGGCATTCCTTTTCCTTCAGTAAAAAACAGGACATCTATTTTCCTCTTCCTGCTGTATAGAATTGATAACTCGAAATTTTAAAATCCAGAAAATACAGGTGCCTGTAGAAGCCCCATAGCCTCTTCAGGGTACAGTTGTGTCCCCTATCACCTTTCTATAGAGTTCTTCAGGATGCCACCAGCCACAGGAAAAGTCTTTCCATTCTTTCTTCCATTGCACCTGCCCATAGTGGCTGGAGAACAACACATCACCTGAATGGTTTCATTCAGAAGAGCCTTGGGTTGTGCACACTGAGGCTGTTTGGGAGCACATCCCATGCATGGGATGCAGCCATCAGCAACAGGTTTGCTTTAAATGTATGCTCCAGGAAGAACTAAAATTACATACTTAATCTTTCACCTCAACATTTAGTCACTTCTTTTCCCTAAAAAGTTACTCACCTGTAATTTAGCCAAAGAGGGACTCTTGCCAACCTTGAAACAAAAACAAGCATTGGTGTGCTTGATTATGCAAACAGTTTGTCAGTTGTTACCCATCTTTCACAGTTACTAAAAACTCAGCAATTTAACAAGGAATGAATCTCCCAGATGCTGAGAGATCTAGTGTGTATATTGAAGAATGAAGTGTTTTGATCTACTAAACCTTTACATTTATATCAATATGACATCTTTGACACCATCTTTGTGGCCTTTTGAGCCCTAAAATCAAGCACCAAACAAGGTTAGGTGATAAAATGTGGTTATGATTTTAATAAGGGTCCTCTCAGGTGTATGACACGCTGAAATACACACTGAAAATGTGCTGACGATGCACACATGATATAGGGCATGTGCAGTTTTACAAGTTTAGCAAATTAGCATAATTAACAAGAGTCCTCAGTTAGAAACACAGGTGATGAAATAATTCCCCTTCTTGGTTCCACCCGTTCTGAAGCCTGCCTTCCTTGCTACTTGTTTATGGCAAAGTGTCTTGGGAAGGTGTCTTGACCTTGATTCCTGTAAGAATCAAGATTAGAACAGGCCCTCAGGAATTTTTTTTTCTAATAGCAAAAGTAGTGAAGTTAGGTAACTGTATAACTACATAATAACAGTCTACAGAGCTATGAATACATATAAAGAATATATAAAAGCAAAAATAATTTTGGCATCATCTTCCATGGCATACTCCTGGAAAAGCTGGCAGCCCACAGCTTGCACAGGAACACTCTTTGTTGGGTTAAGAACTGGCTGGATGGCTGGGTGCAGAGAGTGGTGGTGAATGGTGCTGCATCCAGTTGGCATCTGATCATTATTGGTGTCCCCCAGGGAGCAGTGTTGGGCCCAGTTCTGTTTAATATCTTTATTGATGATCTGGATGAGGGGATTGAGTCTACCATTAGCAAAATCACAGACGACACTGAGTTAGGCGCAAGTGTCAATCCGCTGGAGGTAGGAGGGCTCTGCAGAGGGACCTGGATAGGCTGGATAGGTGGGCAGAATCCAACAATATGAAGTTTAACAAGACCAAATGCCAACTCCCGCACTTTGGTCACGACAACCCCCTGCAGCACTACAGGCTTAGGGCAGAGTGGCTGGACAGTGGCCTGGCAGAAAAGGACCTGGAGACTCTGACTGACGGCTGCTGAACATGAGCCAGCAGTGTCAGCACTGCTGACAGCACAGGTGGCCAAGAAAGTCGATGGCACCCTGGCCTGTGTGAGCAACAGCGCGGCCAGCAGGACCAGGGCAGTGACTGCCCCCCTGTACTTGGCACTGGTGAGGCCACACCTCGATTCTTATGTTCAGTTCTGAGCCCCTCAGTTCAGGAAGGACTTTGAGGTGTAGGGTGTGTCCAGAGAAGTGCAACAAAGCTTGTGAAGGGTCTGGAACACAAGTCTGATGGGCATCTGAGGGAGCTTGGGTTGTTTAGCCTGAAGAAAAGGAGTCTCAGAGGAAACTTTATTGCTCTCTAGAACTCCCTGAAAGGAGGTTTTTTCCAGGTGGGGTTCAGCCTCTTCTCCAAAGCAGCCAGCAACAGGACTCAAGAATATAGTTTTAAGATGCACCAGGGGAGGTTCAGGCTGGATATTAGCAATAATTTCTTTACAGAAAGGATAATTAGACATTGGAATGGGCTGCCCAGGAAGGTGGAGGAGTCACCCTCCCTGGATGTCTTTAAGGAATGAGTGCATGTGGAACTCAGTGCCATGGTCTAGTTGAACATGGTGTTTTGGGTCATAGATTGGATTCAATGATCTCAGAGGTCTTTTCCAACATAATTGATTCTGTGAATTTATATAGCAAAACAAAAGTAGTTGGTACAAACATCTAACTGGGATATATGCATTCAATCCAAAACTGGAATAAGGCCATCATCCAAAGTGGAGTAAGTCTTCCAAGGCTGAACAGGCAGGAGGCAACATACATGGAAGGCGGATGTGACTTTGATTCTCAGAATGAAATAGCAAAACTGAATAGTCCTCATTCCTTCCATTATAATTGAAAATATCTCCAGTCAGACACTTTCTTACAATTTAAAAGATGGGAAATTTGAATAAGATCTAATTTCTTCTGTTGATGTGGAACTTCTTACTTTATGACTTTCAGTTAGGCAATCATTCAGGAGCTCTTTAACTCTAAAGTGTTCTAATATTTCCAGCAATTAACATTTCAGATTAAATCAGCTCAAAATGTGCCAGTGAATCAATCAAGGTCCTCTGAATCGCAAATCAAAAATAAGGTTGAAGACAGGATCTACTGAGCTGGGAGATGAAAAAAGGCATCTCCCTCTCAGTCCAAGTTCTGAAAGGCTCCACTAATTTTCCTCTTACAATACATTCCTAGAACTAGCACTTCACCAGAAGATTATTGAAATAGCCATACTGCTTTATATAAATAAAAGCAGAAAGGAGGAAAGCCTGATGTCTAGAAAGAAAATTAATTTCAAGAGTATTTTGAAGAAAGAAATGTCATGCTGAGACCAAAACCAGGATCCTACATTTCCTTTTTCTGGCTTTTATCATTGTTCCAGAATAGAATCATTGGTCTGAATACTGAGTAAGTATTTAAAAAAAAATGAATATGAACAGTGTATGCTGGAAGGGTCCAGACCAGCCAAAGAGATTAATGCCTCTGCTTTAGGAACAAAAGGGAAGAAAAGATAGTCTAATTGAGGTTAGACAAGGATGAGTTGGGCTTTTTAATAGGAACTAATTACAGGAAGGAATGACCAAAAAAAAGTATTTCCTGAACTAAATGGAGTTCACATACAGGAGAGAGAAGGAAGCTGATGAATACAGTGATTTCTGAATACCAAACTGCTTGTAGCTGAAGCTCTGCCTGAAAAACTAATCTTAAATCTTGGGGTAATGAGCAAAGGCCACAAATCCATTTCCACATTTCAGCTGAACTTGGCATATTCTGTGAGCTGAAATATGCAGAACATAACTTTGAATTTCCTGTTTGATTTTTTCTGGTAAATTAAAATATAGTATGATATATAATAAATATAAATAACTACAAGGTTATTATTACAATCATTATTTTGTAATTATTTCTAAATAGTTAGAATAATTTACTTTATAATTGTTTATAACTATATCATAAATACAAGTAATTATAACATCTAATGTTGTTAGCTGTTTCAGATAATGTTTCCCAAGATAGAATCTTTAGAACAGAAACATGTTCTAATTTAATATACTGAAATAAGTATTATTATACTGTGTTCAACAGAGACTCTAAATATGCACTGGTTCATTTTAATTCTGAAGGGAACTTAATTAAGAAGAAACTAAATTTTCAGTTTATGGTGTATAAGGATCTCGAGTTCTGTGACTCTGGATTGCTGTGAGAATGAAGAAATTCCTGCTACAGGTTAGCTGGCCCTGAAACCCGTGACACCCCAAGGAGCATACTGTATTTCTGGTCTTTTAAAGCCTCGAAGAGGGATCTAAAAAATCACACAGAGAACAGTGTAACCACTTCCCTATCAGAGTCATAATGCTCCCATCCTTCTCTTCAGTTCCCAACAAGATGAGAGATTCAAGCATCACCAGCGAGACTCCTCTACATGACTAAACTTTGCAGTCTGGTCTCTTTCTCCAGCAGCAGACTCTTTGGCAGTGCGCAGACTTCATCTCTTCCCCTCCATTTGAAATCCTACTACCTCTTGCAGAAATCCCTTTGTCAGCCTCCACTCAAGGCCTTGAATTTAATTTCACCACCCACCTCACTGAGGTTTGCTTTCTGACTCAAACCATAAAAGACTACTTTAATTGGAGAGTGACTGAGACCTTCAGTTCTAACTGCTAGCTGCGGAGGTTAGGTGGCTGTTCTTGGATCTTTTGCTTTCAGCATTTTGATCATAATTATTTGCTTCCCACAGTATTAAAAAAAGGGTCAACAGGAATACACTGGCTACACCAAACCTGTATCATACCTGTATTTCATACTGTCATAACTGTATTGCAGTTACAGACCACTATTCCATCCACCTGGGAAGGATAGGGAGTTATCATGAGCATAGCTGTAAGCAAGGAACAGGGCAGCAAAGCCAGCTGTAAATCATTAATCCGAGCATTCAATTACTAATCCCATCAGCCTCATTTAAAGCATTTAAACTGACAGTTGCATATCCAATTAAGTGTTGCTATAGAAAATGAAAATGCTTAGAGGTATTTGACAGACAAATCTTTACTAGCCCAGCAGGGATTTAGACTGAATTTGTTTAATTAGATTGTGACTTTACCTAAATTGATCATTTACTGTAATCCTTGCTGAAACCATGGAATGAAATCTCTCAAGGTTAAACAGTTGTCACAAAAGCATATCACTCTGCTAAAAGATTAGTTAAAAGCTCTGTGCTGTGCTGCACTGCTTCCTCAAGGAGAAGGATGGCATTTCCTTATGCACAGATCATGAGTGCTAAACCTTTTCATAGCTGTCCATGTTTCTCAGGACATACAAGACCTTTGGCTCTTGCCTCTCTGGCATTACTCCGTTCCTCAGCACTGTCACCCCTAGCCCACGTGGCTGCTTACAAGAAACCCTGTATTTTCCTACTTTTTAAATGTTTTCACTGTTTAAATGTGTGCACAGACCTGCATTCAAATTGCAGTGAGATCTGTGTGCGTTCGTCTGATCTGAGCTCATCACAATTCCAAACCACATAAAGGTACAGGATACCAGATTAGGGAAACCATTCCTACAGTCCTACGAGAACCTGCATCTTAACTTTTAGACCTAATGCCCTGCAAAATATTCTAAAGCACTTATTAAGGCAATGCTTTTTCTTGAGCAGGAAACAATGGCAGCAACAGCACAAATGATAGGCAATTTTCTCTCACAAAAGCAGTTGAAGCAGATAAGCCACATAAGCCTCCCTTAGTACATATAAACCAGCATTTTTCAATCATGACCTGCAGTATAAATGGGTTTTACAGTGGGACTTTCACATTTCTCTACATTTTCATCACTGCAAATAACCAGCTGACAAGGGCTGAAATTTCAACTGCACCATATTTCTCTTTCTAGAAAAATATTATATGGAAGAATACCTTTTTTATTTTAATTTTTGTTAGTATGACATAACTGTCATGCTATGACAGCAATTGACACAATTAATGTGACAAAGTCATTCTCAGAACATGATTAACTGATTCTTTACCCATCAGCCAGAAAAAAAACTGTCAGCTTCCATCTGAACAGATGCAGTGGAAATTAATCAAAGTAAAAACCCTTTATGGGAGTTGCTGCATGCTTAAACTTTGCTAACCAAGCTGTTGATCAGCAGACTGAAGACAGGGAATGTACTTCACTCCCAGGTATCCATCATACTGAATTTCTCGGTAGTAACTGAGACAAAAAGTCTGAAACAAAGTTCTCAGGCTAGACAAGGTTCGGAAGTAGTATCTTCTCCCTCTGGATTCTTCAGAGATCCTTTAGACTCCAGGATTTTCACCATCATGGCACAAAATGAATCTGCTCACAGCATCATGACCATTCAGAACATGTGGTGCCTGCAAATGCCTTTTAAATTTACCAACCTCACTGTCCCAGCACCAAACCTTGTGGGCCCACAAAAAGCTGAGGTCACTGGTGAAGCATGACCAAAATGGTGACAGCATGACAACAACTCTGCTCTACATTCTTTGTGTAAATATGAACACCATTGTCATTCAGTTTCTCAGTATCTTAATGAGAAGAGCAATTAAACTACTAAATTACCTTAACCTGAGGCAAAATAAATTGGCATAGAGTGGTAAAGATAAATTCTTAGAGGAAATCCTTCTCTAAATAATATCCCTCACTACTGAAGACATCCCCTCCAGTTTTTTGCACTGCTTTGAAGTCTTTTGTGGCTTGCTGGCACTGTTAGTGTACTCCAGCTCTTCCAGTCTCCTGATTGCACTTCTTCCTGGGATAATTATTCTCTGGTTAGTGATTTTCAGACTATTTGATTATTCAAGTTCACCAGGTACATTGAGTCACACCTTGAGGAAGCTTCAGCTATTATAAAACAGCAGGTTGTCAGCCTAAGTGCCCAAACATCCACCAGCACATCCTCTTTGTCTTCTGCTCTGTATTGTTGGAGTTTCCCTAATCCAACCCAATCCCCAATCTCAGAAAGTGGTCTCAGAAAAGGGATACTTCCTGAGCAGGAATACCATCTTTCCTTCCCCTTACTATTAGTCTCCCCATCACTTTGAGGCTCTACAGCTGCACAGTGACACTGCATACTGTTTAGTCAGGCTAAAAGAGAACAGGTAACCCATCTCTGTAGTCCTCAGCACTACCATCACTTAAATAAGAACTCGTATTTTTCAGTATACAAGAAAAAATGTAAATTACTTATGAGTACATTCAAGTGCCATTATACCTATATATAAATAAACACCCTATCCTAGTAAAATAGTCCAAACACTTGTCATTCAAGTTTAAAAGAGTTAGAGAGGGTTATTTCAGCCTTTCAATTAATTGGGAGGAAGGGAATACCATTTGACAGGAAGAACTGGTCAGACTAGATACAAAACAACTTTGAATGTCTGACTAACTTACAGAAGACATAATTCTCCTCCCTGGCTTCTTTTGGGGAATATGATATTTCACCCCAGGAAGCTAAGCCAGTTTTCTACATATGACAGAAAACTTTAGTAGCTTTGTTCTCTCCTCATTTACCTAAAATTGACCCCAAGACACCTGTTTTTCCCTTGTGAAGAGCACAGTCAACAGCAGCTTTTCCCAAATGCTTCACATTTCCAGGTATGTGAGGCTCTGCAGCTTAAATTCTGAAGTGTCTTTAGACATTATAATGGCAGGCTCTGTGTTCTGTGCCCTCTTCCTAGTGAATGTACCATCAGCTGTGTGTTTTTATTCAACTGAAGAAGCAGACAAGCACTGGTGCCCTGCAGCTGGTGCTCTCACACTAGATATGACTGTACTCTCACAGATACCACACCTGGATTCTGCCAGGTCACAAACCTGGAGCTGCTGAGGCACCTGCTCCCAGCGTCTTCTCAGTCATGGGGTGGAGCTGCCCTTTGACTGACACAGTAATTACTGACTGGCAGAGCATTAAGCACCAGCAGGGTTAGATGTGGATGCAGATAAGCAACAGCTTTGAAGATGGATGGGCATGCACAGGCCCGCAGAGGCTTCCCTGCACATCTACACAGCTCTAAAGCTGCAGTGTCTCTGTAGGCTCACTGTAGGATGGCTTAAATTCATTAGCTAAGGATTTTCTTCACAGTATTGAAAGTCTTTCTTACATGCTTGCAAGTACAAACCCTCCCATAGCTGCAGTAGCCTATAGTTATCCCCAGGATCATGCCTCAGCAGTATTACAACAGCTATCTCATAGAGCAACTACTAATTTCTAGTTCAATGGAGATTAAATTAGTTTGGCTGATTGTGTGATGAAGTATATTGAAGCAATTAGAAGAAAAAAAAAATACATAGGAAAAGAAGTTTTCTGTGCTTCCTACTATTCCTTGGAAAGCAAGTAACCCATGCTTTGATTCAGATCTAAGTTTTGTGAGCTGGAACTCCTTTTCTTCTTCATTAATAGGAAATACAGCCACTTCCTGCATATCTCTGATCAACTTCATCCTGAGGCAGGACGACAGGATCACTGCAGAGTGCATTGCCAAGTGGGTGCTCCATTGCAGTCCTGAGTTTTGGCCAAAACTGTTAGAAAGAGTATGCACAGATCCAAGGGATACATTAAATTTGTGCTGATGATTTTGTTTCCTTCTGGTGAATTAATAAAACTATTACTTTGATCTCATTTAACATAAGACATAACCATCTGGTGAGATTTCAGGCTGATGTCTTTGACCTCTATGGATCAGAAGCATGTTTTGACACAGGAAACAGTTGGAGCTTTTCCTGCTGTTCTAAAAGTCAAAATTATTAAAATTGCAGAGTTAAGGTTGTCATGTACACTGTGTAGTAAGGGATTCCCACTTGTCATCTTGTATTCAGTATTGGATTACTCTTAAAAGTCAATCACAGTACTTAATTCACTATCACAGACAGACACTAAGTACTTCTTTCTGGGTCCTTATAAACCTGGACATTTTGTTTTTATTATATCAATTCAGTAACTCAACAAATACTAGTGACCTCCAAAGAGCTTCTTTTCCTCACCAGTCTTTACCAGTGCTAAACAGTTCACCTTTTGAGGAATCGTGTATATTTGGGAGTTTTTTTGTTCCTCCAAATATATGAACATGAATTGCCACATGATATGAGCAACTGCATTAATTGTTAGCACTGATATATCAAACCATTTTGAATGTCAAATAAAAATCTTCCACAGATTCAGCAGAGACCTAAAGGACTGTTACAGCCTACAGAAATGAGTTTTATCAGAAAATGTTTAGAGATCACTTGTCTGTATTTATCAAAACGTTTGTCACATCTGTTTGCAGTAAGTGAATGGTTTATATCAAGTTTTAGAAAGACAAGCACAAGTCATTCAGCTGCCCAGTAAGATAATTATTCATCAAGCACTTTAATAAAGTAATCCTATTCTATTAAATCCATATTTTTCTTTTTGGCAGTAGAGTTTTAAATTGTACGTGCTGATAATACACAAATCACTCATTAATATATTGATAAGTACTTAATAACCATTTATTAAAAGCTGTGGGAAATAGTAATTACCAGAAATTAATGACATATATTTAAAACACCTACTGCAGCTCAGTAGAGAAGATACTTTTCAATACCATCCATCTCAGCACCTTTTAAGTAAGCATCTTCACATTTTTTAATAAAGTTATTGGTCAATGTATAATCCACCAGAAATATTCAAATAGTCCAGCTGGCTTGAGGACGAGAGTCATTCTCTAACCCTAATCTTTACTTCCAATCAAAAGGCCAATGAAATGAATTACACTTATATTTACTACACATGGCCATAAGCAGTTCTGACAGTTTCATGCATCACAACAAGAATATACTCACTAAATACTGTCAACTTTATCACCTTGACAATTGCAAGTGTGCCAGAGGATTTACACCATGAGAAAACGTCAGCTGAATCCCTCACTACATGGGTACATCCGTCTGACTGACTCATATGCACACAAAAAAAGGATAGTGAATTATTTTAATAGACTTGATAGGCTTAATTTGACATGCCTCTGTGCTGGTTTTGGCTGGAGTAATTTTCTTCACAGTGGCTGGTTTGGGGCTTGGTTTTAGATTTGTGCTGAACACAGCACTGGTAATATAGAGATGCTTTTGTTGTTTCTGAGTAGGGCTACACAGAGCCAAGGCTTTCTCTGCTTCTGCTGCCATGAGTGTATGGGAGTGCATGGGAGGCTGGGAGGTGTCACAGCCAGGAAAGATGTCCCTAACTGACCAAAGGGATATTCCAGACCTTATGGCATCACGTCCAGTATACAATGTGGGGAGAAGAAGGAGGAAAGGGGCCTTTGGAGTGAAGGCGTTTTTTTCCCCATCACATGTAATGTGATGGAGCCCTGCTCTCCTGGGGATGGCTGAACACCTGCCTGCCCATGGGAAACAGTGAATTAATTCCTTGTTTTGCTTTGCTTGTGTGCATAGCTTTTGCTTTCCCTATAAACTGTCTTTATCTCACAAGTTTTCTAGTTTTTGCACTCCCAGTTCTCTCCCTGGTCCCACTGGTGAGGAGTGAGCAAAAAGCTGTGAGGGGCTTGGTTGATGTCTGGGGTTAAACCATGACAGGCTCTTACGACATCTCTTAACTTCTCATAACGTGGGGTACATACAAAGTGTACAGAGGTGAATAAAGATGCTGGTAAACTGTCATTCTTAGGCATTCTTGGTTGTGTGGTTATCCCTGCTCTTGATATTGTTAGTGATGTACTTTTAACTTGTAGATGGATGTATTTGTGCTGTTCCCTATGTTTAATAGATTTGTTATTATTAAAACAAATGCCAGATGTGAAGGTTTGTTACTGGAAGATCAATAATAAAAATACCACTCACAGAACTGTCTCTGGGGCTTCTCTAGCTGCAGTAGCCTTTTGATTTTTTTTTTTCAGTGCAGTCAAATGTGGACAATTTCATTCCTGTGTTTTTACTATCACTTAGGAAATGGAGTTTCTGATACAAATTCAAAGTTAATTGCAGAGAAAGACAAGTTTGGGGCTAGAGATCAGTTACAGTGCATACATCAGTCAGGAAAATAAGTTTCTGTTTGACAACAAAATACAATGTTTTGAAACACTAGGACAAAACTGAGACAAAAAGCCACACAAATACTTAATTTCAAAATGCTAAACAATTCCCTAAAGGAATCATCAAATCTAGCTGGCAGTGAGTGGAATGCAAGCTATCCTAAATCACTCTGTGTTCCTCAAGACCCTTGCCACTTAACTACATCCAGTCTTTACCTAAAGATAACAATGAGCTGTACCATTCCACTACTAAACCGAAGCATCTAATTTAGGTATATAAATTATTAATAGTCATTGTCATTTTCATTACTTATAGAATGATAGCTGGCTATTCCTTAGGTCAGTTCAGCATAAGAGCAGGGAAGTCGTGTTTTCATCCTTGCATTAGTACGTGCTTTGGAAACAGGCTCCTCCTGTTAACTTATAGCTTACAAAGTTCTGGTTGCAACACCATTCCTCACCGATGTTGTTCACTTTGAAATGTCTTCATAATAAACAAGCATCTTCCTTGGTTTGTTTCATAACCAGGAATTCATTGCTGAATCATTTCAGCTTCCCCTCACCATAATCTGCTGCTTTTGCCATGTAATTACTGTTTGCAGCATGGGACACTTGGAGTTAGGCTACCTACCTATTTGGCATTTCTTCGCACCTTTTTTGGAACCACAGCTCATTGAAATTTGCCTTCATCCTCAGGGAGGATATTTCAGCTTCCCCTTTTGCTGGCACCTAAACAGAATATTCAACAGTTAACTGTGCATGGAAATGCATCCCTTCCATACAACTATTCACACTGACAGCATACAGTTTTCCACCATATTTCTTGGTGTAAATTACATCAAATTTTGTGAACTATCATTTTATCTCAGCTTAACAGAAAAATATCTTATGAATCCCCATAAACTATAGTCTGAATGGTGTACACAAAACAGATACATGCATCAGAGCACACTGTGAATTTATTAATTTTTTTTCTTTTATGACTTGTCAATTAACAACACCTCTAGTGTAACTTATTTGCAATCCAAAGTACAACAAACACAACAAAAAGTAGTGCTCTCTTCATTGTCTTTTTACATAAACAGAGTGTGGAAGATGTCATGATTATTCAGACAAGCTGCAACAGGAGAAGCACATTCTCATGGACTTAAGTAGGTGTGTGGCTTTCTACCCAAACTGGGGAAAAAATATATTTATGATACAGTGGTATGGGACTGTAGTTTTAGAGTTGGATAACACATGTATGGGAAATTGAAGACCCACAAATGCCATTTTAAAGGTGTGAAATGATTGTCGGGGGATTCACTGTTTTAGGGGGCACATTTATAATCATCATCTGCCTTTTTGCTCCCACCCAGGCAAGCCGAAGAAGAGAAATTTATCATATAAATTAAGAAGTGTTTAACTTTGTACCTCCAGCGAAGCAGCAGTAGAAGGAGAGAGCACTTGCTCTCCGGGCCCTCGGCCGGGAGGGATGGAGCCAGCGGTGCCTCCCAGCAGCCACGGGATGCCCCGACGAGGGAGAGGGCGCTGCTGCCCGACAGGTGGCTTCGGGAA
This sequence comes from Drymodes brunneopygia, assembly GCA_013400955.1. Lineage (NCBI taxonomy): Eukaryota > Metazoa > Chordata > Aves > Passeriformes > Petroicidae > Drymodes > Drymodes brunneopygia. Next base: position 157,323 of record VZTZ01024323.1, on the reverse strand, counting down.
GCCAGCCAGGCTTGGTACCCTGTGCCGCAGAGCGGGGTGGCCCCGGCGGCATCCCGCAGCCGTCCGGCCGGGAAGCGCCGCCTGCACCCCGCACCTCCCGGGCCGCCCCCACCCCCGCCCCCGCACGGAGCCAAGCCCTCGGGGTGGGCTGGGCTGGGCAGGGCCAGGTCAGTCCAGGTCAGTCCTGGTCCCGGCGGGTGGGCAGGTGTAGGGTAGTCGGGAGCCGGCGGTGAGTGAGGGGAGATCGGGCGCAGAGAGGGGGTGAAGATGTGGCTGCTGGGGAAGGGTAGGGAAGGGCCAAGGGGCCGCAGTCCCGGGGAACGGGAATGGGAACGGGAACGGGAACGGGAACGGGAACAGGAACGGGAATGGAAATGGGAATGGGAATGGGAATGGGAACGGGAACCGGAATGGGAACGGGAACCGGAATGGGAACGGGACGGGTCCGATCCGTCGGGTCGGTAGGGGCGCTTCTTCTCCTGAGCCTCTCCTCTCCCGTCCCAAGCACTGCAAAGGGAGTGGTGCTGCCTCATTCAGGAAGAAAAGCAAGGCTCCTAAGTGCCAGGGCCAGGCTTTTCCCTGTGGCTGGTCAACTGCTGGCAAATGGGAATACGTGATGCGATTCCGGCCGCACGGCACTGGAGAACACACACGGTGTGGGGACGTTCCGATTGCCCGGCTTTCGAAACAGGTCCCGTTTCCCGCTAAGGAGGACACCTTCCTTCCTAAGGCTGAAATCGCACCAGGGTGTCCAGTACTTTTTTGTTCATCTAGCATCACCTTGCTGTGAAAACAAAGTGCTGTACAGCTTTTGTATCCTGCCTAAAAAGTATGTTACTAAACCTTTTTAAAAACAGAGTTGAAAGCTGAGGAACCAGGAATGAAACAGGTCCGTAGGATATAGAGGAAGACATTTGCTTTAATCCTACCGGTAAGGCAGCTTTCATAAAACAAGTCTTTATTAATGTATTTTGTATCCACACAGAAGAACACCGCGAAAGAACTTGCTGTTTGAAGGTCAACCTCTTCTTTTTTTCCAGTCAATATCCCACTGTTGTAACATTTTGTGTTTCTGGGTTTGCACAACAGAAGAGTGGTGCTTGTACCTGAGAAATCATGTTCAGCTGCAGGTGCATCCGGAAGTTACTACAGTACATAAAATTTTTATTTTTTTTACTGATCGAGAACATCTTCTGTATATTTTCTCCACGCAAAAAATGTTTTGCTGGTGAAATAGTACTTATTACTGGCTCAGCACATGGGATTGGAAGGCAGGTTGCCTTAAAACTGGCTCCTTTGGGAGTAACCTTGGTTCTTTGGGACATCGATGACGAAAGTAACAAAGAAACAAGCAGATTAGCCCAAGAAAAAGGAGCCAGGCGGGTGTTTGTCTACCACTGTGACTGCAGCAAAAGGGAGGAGGTGTATGAACAAGCAGACAAGGTAAGATCTGCGTTTTTGCTTCTTTTTCATAGACTATCCTATTGCATTTATTGGTTTTTAAGAAACCATACTATTCCCTAGAGGGAAGTAATCACCTGGCGCAATGTCTTTCTCCTTTTGAACAGTTCCTAGATGGAATTTAAGCTATGGTTGCAACAAAGTAACTGGGTTTAATCATTTCTGTTGAGATTTATCCACTTCTAGTCTTCATTGTGAGATGGTAATGTTTAGATTAAGAGCATGGTAAAACATGCAGCAGAGATTATCTCCATATATTAATTTATTTAGGCTTTAAAATTTCTTTAAGATATCAATAAATAATTTTAAAAGAAAAGAACAATCAGTGGATATTGTAAAACGGGGATTCTTTCCTTTGCCTATTTGTTTAGGAAACTGTACTTCTATAAGGGTGATGTCGGATGTAATGTTTTCAGAAAGGTCATTAAGATGTGGATGGTCTCCAATCAAATTAATGATTCAGCTTCAGTTCATTTTTTGATCAATAAAGCTGGAAAATAAGGTAGAGAAGAGCTCCATTTTCAGTGAAACTCTTCTGCTGTGCTGACCTACGCTTTGTAAATTATTGCCTTATTATTATTATTATTATTATTATTATTATTTTCAGAGTTCAGAAATTGGACATTAAATTGACATGATTAATTTTTACTAAAACTGCCTGAAAATGCCTCTCAGTGTAACTTCGCTTATAATCCAGTTAGCCACTCTGCGACTTTATCCAAGTGTAAACTTCTGTTAAATTCTCAAAGTATGTGCTTATATACATGACTCCCAAGTCACATCTTTGCTATTTTGTATCTCAAGGCATACATCAGAGAAATTAGCTAAATTATTTTGTGATGTGAATGTTGCTGGATCGTTTCAGAATAGACTTGAAATGTAATATTAATTTTCTATGAGTTGTCAGTGGAAAGGTGGGGATGTGGCAGGGCTTGACTCTTTGTTTTGTGGTTGTTTTTCATTTTAACCAAATCAGATTAAGTCTTTCTGAGCAAGGTTGTGAAATTTTGAAACACCTTTTTTCCTCAAGAAACGTTCTTGAGGAAGAGTACTTCTGAAAGGTAAGCTGGATTCAGGATCTGTAAGTATCTGGAACTGCAATTCTCATGCTTGCAATCAGCAAGGGTTTCTTTTACACATAGTCGTAAGTAGCATGTGGGCCACAGCTTGCTCACATTCTAGAGAAAAAAATTCCACGTGGGGCCATTAGTGCTAGATGGTAAGACCACAGGTAGTATCCTGGTATTACCTGGGCAGTCATGAGGATGTATTTATTGCACTATAATGGTATGTCTGCAGAGATGAGCAAGGTGTTGAGTGTTCAGTCCTGTGCTGACACATGGCGCAGTGTTGGAGGAGGATGATCTTTGCCAGGGACTTGGTCAGTGCAGATGATGTGATCCTGACACATATGTGGGACATTGATAATGACTGCAAAATTTTTGGAGCAGCAATCTCAGTAGTTTCAGCAATCTTAATATCTATTATCACTTTACAGTGAGATGAAATTTCAGTCCTAGCAACTTCTGGGCAGTACTTCAAATGTGACATTAGATCTTTATTTGGAATGATACTATAAATCAAACAGCAATTCTCCATGAAATTTCTTTTTGCAAGTACAAAAAACAACACTTATCTTAGAATTTTCCAAGATCAAAGCTCTTTTAAAAAATAACATTTTAAATTGGCATTAAATCCCTATTCCCATAAATACTATCTGCTTCTTGCAAAAACATGCACAAAAATGAGTAATTTAAGCTTATGTAGTTAATTTCTTTGTTGGGCTTCATTGTCCATACTGGACATTTTGAAAACTATTTGTTTGCTCTTATTTTAGCAGAGTCTCAAAAGGTTTGTTTTGTGCCCTCCAGTAATTTTCAGTCTCCAAACACATTAACCAAACCAGCTACAGCATTCCAGCCCGTGGAATTTGCTGTGCCCAAATCAGCAAGCACTCTTCTGAAGTGCACAGACTGACCTGCCAACAGAAACTTAAAGAGCAGTTCAAAATTTAAAAATTTCTGTTAAGGTGTCAAATTATTTTTAACAACACCAACATATTCACAGATACTTGCATATATTGTTCAGTCCTGGAGCAGACAGAAATTTTCTTAGATGGAGATTTTTTCAACTATGGGCCACCTCTACTCTTGGAAATACTTGCAAATTTTTGATTGGTAATATGAGAAGTCTTGATCTTGGACACAGAAGAGAAAGCAACAGCAAGAAAGTTAAATTAATTGGTTTTATTTGGTATACTCACCGCACAAAAACCTAAGTATTTTCCCATAATGTAAGTTTTGTTTCTAGGAAACAAAAGGGACCATTGAAGTCCCTAAAGGAGAGGTTTTAGAACAAACTGGTCAAGTGAACAGCAACTAATTTTAGAAAAAAGCGGTGTCCACCTGGGAATTCTGAAGGAAATCAGACCTGGATCTGGTGGAGTAGAAATGCAGAATGTGTGTTTTGCTATAACAGATGATGAAGGAACAAAGAATAGTAAATGTGCCAGTCTTAAAGGGCACTTGAGAGGACACAAACTATGAACCTGTCTTACAGAAAACCAGTGGAAATTGCATTAACAGAAGAATTAACAGACACTGAAAAAAATATGAAATGTAGAATAATCAGCTTGCCCTTTTCTAAATGGAAGCCAAGCTTCACATATATTTTGTAGTAGTGAGCAAACAGAACAAGTGATGCTATGGTAAATAAAATGCTGTCATTGGTTAAGATAAGTTGTCATGTTAATAAAAAGAGGATCATTATATGGGCTGACATAGCAGTTAAAAGGGTAGGGAGAAAAAGAAATTTGTTCCTCAAAGGAAGAATTGAGTACTCCTACCATACTCAACAATGTCTAGATTTGCATTCATTTATGCAGGTGGAAAGGTGCAAGTATCTGAGCCCTACTTGCCTATGAAAAGGAGCTGGAGGCATAGCTGGAGAAATATCAAACAAATCTTCACTGAATGCTAAGATTCCCTGAGAGAGCCAAAGGAAGGACAAATGTTGGGGCATCAGATCCAAGCACCTGTTTCTAAATAGCCAGACAGCAGCACATGTGGGATTTGAATGATTTTGCAGCCATACTGTAATTTTTGAGACTGCAGATAACAATTCACCTTTAGCAGAGAAAACTGTGAGACTGATTGTTCATAAGGAAATCTTGGCCATCTGCTTTGATATAAATCCAAATCATGGGACAAAATCTTTTGAAAACAAACCCAAATGGATCTAGTGATGATTTTAGATAGATAGATAGATGCTTTTGTACTCAGAGGATTGTTATCCCCCAGTTATCTGAGCTGAATTCTTTCCAGTTCAGTAGAAATTACATGGAAAAGGGGTTGAGCAGGCTTGGCAGAGGAATGCAAGTGCTCATAATACCAAAAAAAGGGACTGCAAATGTTCTGATGCAGTTAAAGCATGCTCATGGTGCACCCTAAAGCTTCGTAACATTTTACCTTTGATTTTTGTGGAAGCCAAAAGTATTCTGGAGTTCAGTGAGCAATTAAACAAATCTGGGGAGGGAGGCAGGGTGGAGAACCACTGGGATATATTAAACACAGTGATATAGACACCTTATACCTCTCAAAAGATCCTAAGTTGCAGCATGTGAAAAGCACACCGGAGACCTCAGAGCCTGGGTCCATTTTTCATTGCTCTCCACCAAGAGGCAAGAGCTGGGGGGTTTAGATGGATCTTTGAACTGATGCAATACAACTGTTCTTGCACACTTACATTTTCATACACATCAGTTATTGCAAATATTACTAAGCATTTTCATAAATGAAGCACAAGAGACAAGGTTACCTTCTAAAGCTTCCTGTTTATCCTTTTTTTTTTATTTATTCAGGTTAAAAAAGAAATTGGAGATGTTTCTATTCTAATCAATAATGCTGGCATATTGATTGGGAAAAAGTTCTTGGATCTTACAGATGAAGATTTTGAAAAGACCTTCAGAATCAACTTCTTTGCTCAAATCTGGGTAAAGTTTTTGTGGGTTTTCTTACTACTGAGTGACCAAAAGGTACAGACAAGTATTTTGGTGTGAAAATCACAATGGTGACGTCTACCCTAAAAACTCAGCTTGGAATAGGGATTTGAAGGACCTTGATTGGGGGAATATGTTTTCATAATCATCTTGTAATTGGAGACAGTCTCCCCAGTATGTCTCAGTAATGTTGACACAAACCTGTCTGGGCACTCTGGTAAATCAGAGTTTGTGCAGCTGTATCGTGAAACATGCCCTACCTGTAACAGCTGTGGTTGAAGGCAGTGCTGACGTGATGGCGTGTGACTTCCCTGCTCCAGATGTTTCCTGGCATCTGAAGGCTTTGCCTAAGGGACTTGGAGCATTCAGGGAGACACAACCATGGTTTACCGGCAGACTTAGCAGTGTTACATTTAGAATTGGATTCAATGATCTTAAAGGTCTCTTCCAGCCTAAATGATTCCATGATTTTATGCTGTGCATGTTGGTGTCAGTCTTCAGGCCGTGCTTTCATTCCTAGTCACCATCTGATTAAAGTACATAGAAAATTAATCTGGCTAGTAAGAACTTGTTTTGGTTTTTTTACCTCTGAAGGAATTTGCAGTTATTTGGAGTCTTAGTACACTTTAGAAGGAGGCGTTTTTTGTGAGAGTGTTACTATTGCCCCCTCTTGCACTTTTTGTTTATATGCCTGAATGAACAGCCTGCATCGGGGAACAATATAGCATTGCAACTCCTTTGTTAAAGGGCACTTCTCAATGGAAAATCATTGCAGACAGAAGTCCTCTAAGTATTCCCCAGACACACTGCATCGTTCTTCCAAATACTTGAGGAAAATGGACAGGGAGAAGTGTTCCTCCTGACAGGTCTGAAGAAACCCAGAACAGGAGGATAATGATGTATTAAGCACTCACACCCGAAGTCGAATAGGATTCCTCAGCTACTGAAAAAAAAGAATTGTTACTGCTCTTGTCTCCTTTTCTTATCTCCCCTTCGTGAAACACCAGCATTCTTCCCAGTCAGTATCACCCACAGTGGTGTCCTGGCGCGCTGGAATTGTCTGGCAGTTCATCTTGTAACAAAAAGGGCCCACAGACAGCCAAACTCTCCTTAATGCGTTGACTTCTAGCTCCCTCTTGTGTACCAAACCTTTGGCAATAATCTCGGACAGATCGTGAGGAAGCAGGAAGCAGAGAAAATACAACCTCTGCTTCTTTTAATAAGATCATTTTAATGCTGTTAAATCTTCAGGCAGAGGGCATTAAAACTGTTAGAGAGATAAGACTTCAGTTGGGCTTTTTGCATATTGAATGCCCAGAAAGCAAATCAGGTTTTATAGCCTAATTTTGGAATAAAACATTTTTGCTATGCCTATTTATAAAGGGGATTTTAAAATAAATATATTTCTACTCTTTTAGACTTGCAGGGCCTTTCTTCCAGCCATGGTGGCCTGTAACCGTGGGCACCTGGTTAGCACAGCCAGTGCAGCTGGATTACTGGGACTCTACAGGGCATCAGGTAATTATTGCCAACTGCCATTACAAATTAGATCTACATACCAATCACTTTTCCTGGACACCTCATAAGTGCTTGGCTTAGGCAGCCTGCACTGACAAGAACCTGTGGATGCCAAAGGTGATGGTGTACTGGAGTGTGATGGTGTCACGTGCCTGAGTGGCACAAAGAGCTGTAAATTTTTTTGAAGTCTGCAGATTTTATTGTCTGGTTACAGACTCTTTTCCCAGCATAAGAAGGACAGTGCAGTTCATACATGTCTGCAGGCTGCTACAGTCCTGCCTATTTCATTGGTCTGGGTCTGCTGCCCAGTCTCTCCTCAAGCCTCACTTACATGTTGATTGTATCTCTGAGGTCACCCTATGAGAATCTGTATTACACTGAATTACAGTGTAGTAAGTATCTCTTGTTTCTTCTGCTGATTGATGGTGTTTCTGTAGTGTTTATTTGCCATAGTGTTTATATGACCTGGGGGTCATATTTGATATTGATAATTTAAGTCACATACAGCTTTCATCATTTAACTGTAAGGCTTACGGGAGTGGATCTGCCCATCCATGCATTATAACCTTTCACACCTTAGATAAATATTTTTAGGCTCTGTGGTTCCATCATTCACTATGGGTGAACTCCTGAAGAATAGCAAACTACCTCTGATGCCAGTCTTTTAGCAAAATTTGATTTCACTGTATCTAACAACTATTTCCACACATATTTGAAAAAGCCTTAAGAAACCATATGTAAAGCACTATACTAAAATAGTTTCTTACAATTGGAAAATTGTAGAATAATTCGTGCAGGAAGCAATCTCTGAAGGTCACTTGCTCCATTTCCCCAAATAAAAACAGGCCCAGCTTAGGTCAGGTTGCACAGGGCTGTGTGAAGGCAAGTTTTGATTATCTCCAAGGGGTTCCATACATTCATCAAACAATAAAAATCAGACAAGATTCAGTCTTCCTGGGCAAATGAAATGGTATTGTAGGGCAAATCAGAAGTAATAAGCTGAAGCAGTATTTATAGGTAGGATATTTATATTTTACCACTAGAAATAGTTCTTTCTGAAATGTAACCTGTGATACTGAAAGTTTAAGACATTCTGAACTGAAAGAATGCCTGGTTTGTATATGAGTATCTGGAAATTTACAGAAAATGCTGAATAAGCTCATTTGCCTATATCTCCCTATAGTGCACTGAAAAAAAACTCCCCTGAAAAGGATTCATTTTATCCTTAGACAGCTGTGCATCATTCATGGGAAGAGCCATTAATCTCCAGAGTTAGCATCACCAATATGCTTTAAATATTAATTACAAGACTGCTAATGATAAAACTAAATAATATTGTGGCTTAAATAGAATGACAGAGAATTAATTTTTGTATACAGCTTTTACTGTGGTGCTTTTGACATTTTGAATATTTCTTCTTTCTTCACTTTCTAGATTATTGTCCAAGTAAGAGTGCAATCATTGGAATGATGGAAGCCATAAACTCAGAACTGTATCACACAGGAAAATGTGGCATTAAAACCACAATCATTTGCCCTTATTTCATTAGTACTAGGTTAAGCAAAGGCTTCAAAAGCAAGTAAGTAAAGCTTAGATTTGTCCTATTTCATATAATCACCACTCACTGGGTATCTCATATTCAGTTTTTGGTTGGTTGATTTGATTTTCAATTCAGTGTTTTTGCCCTATTGGCACAGACAACTATGTCTTTTGACATAAAGAAATGCCAGGCTTGCATAGAGTCAACAACAAGGGCTATGTAATAACCTCATAGTCAAGGAACAGTTTGGGACACACAGCTGTATTTAAGGGTTAAGGGAGCCTAATTTGTCAAGAGAGTGGTGATGTTCTCTGCCCCAAGTAATTTTGGCAGTGTAATTACAGTTATGGCTGCCAGGATACCCATGACCTGTCCTTATTAAGTGTGCCCCACTGTCTGTACTGGCAGGTACTGTACTTCTGGGTGAGAACAGCTGTGCTGATGGTATCTGGGAGTGGCTCTGTGGCTGCAGGGATGGGAGAGGCTGCAAGCACGGAATGAGCCATTGCAGGAGTGCAGTGCCACTGATCCTGGCTTTTCAGTGCTCTGCTCCTGCTTGCACCATTCATCATCGTGCAGCAGCATACGTGTGCAGAGCAGAGCCCTTCTCCTGAATGGTGACAAGCCTGGTCCTGGTCTGTTTAGCTGAGACCTCAGTATTTACAGCAGCAAAGGACTGCTGGAGAGCAATGATGCGTAGAACAGCACACAGTATGGCTAAGCTTGGAAGTTTCCAAAACTGCAATCAATGTGGGCATCAACTTCATTGTGGTCAGCTTACCAAAAAGTCATTAAACTGGCAACACCATCAAAGTGTTTTCAATTTATTTAGTTGATAGCAGTAACAAAAAAGTTTGGAGATTCCTTTTCAAGACTACTTGAGGGGAAGGGGAGAAATGCATAAATTATATAAATATGTATGTGTGTATATTTATCTCAAAAGTAAAGTTTTATAATTTCACAACCTTTTTTTCTTGTTTTACAGGAGACCCTGTTTGCTTCCTGTTTATGATCCAGAGTATGCAGCCTGCAGGATTGTGGATGCAATTAAAAAGGAAAAATTTTATCTGATCATGCCTCCAGCTGTATACTTACTTGGTATCAAAATGTAAGCATGTGGCTTGTCTTCTAGCATTACCTTCTTTCCTTTGCCATATGCCTGTAAGAACAGCAGGAAAGTTTAGTTGAAACAGTCCTTTTGTTAATATTACTGCAGTCAATCCAGTTATATGCACCCAATTTTAAAGAAACCATTGGTTTGATTTTTTTAATAATCTAGATGAATAACATTACTCTGGCCTCTTCTGTCGCTAAGAAATGTTTTAAGCTGTAGTTGGATATAGAAACTCCAAAAATTTTCCTGAGATGGTACACTGGGAGCAATGCCTGGTCTAGCACTAATCCCTGCCACCACTGCAGGCTGGGCTTTCACAAAATGTCTTGGTCTGCCAATCATTGTCCCAATTTATAACACTGAAGTGCCAAATGTGTTACTGCCAGACATTAGAAGTATTGAGTACATACAACATATTTGTCATTTCTTTATTTATAGAGTACCTTTTTCAAGAAAAAATGAAATAGGCTAATTCAATGTTTGTCTCATCAGCTTCATTCCTAGAATATTTGTGCTACTCCTCGAGTCTTACGTTAAGTTCCCTGAGAGCATGGATGAAGCCTACGGTGGGAAGAAAAAAGATTGAAACCAAAAGTATTGAAGACCTCAAGTGCCATCTAATTTAACATTTTCAGTAAAAAATCATTTTAAGCCATATTTATTCCTTGACAAAAAATTTACTTCTTTTATGCTATTTTAGATTGGTGACCATGCTATTTAATTCTTCACAGCTGTCTTTTGTCTTTATGTTTCACAAATTTCTGAGTAGCTTTTGAAGAATCACTAAAATTTAAAATTATATAGGTATTATGTTGAGTGACCAAGCAACTGTACTGTTTTCAGATCAAAACTTCAATGAGGTATCCTGTTTGTTAGTGTGGAACACAATTCTGTTGTAAATCATGGGAAAAGGAAGACAGGACGAATACTTCATGTATTCTTGGAAAATTATGGGTGAAATCTCTCCTTGTATTTGGAGGGAAGTCACACCCATGTTCTTCAACTGTCTTCAAGTGAAATTACAACCTAAAGGTCCTAAAGAACAAAAAACTCCACAATAGTAGAAGTTCGGAGATTAGTTACACAAAATATGTGCTGGTACTTAATTGATAAAAATCAATCCTCATGTAAATGTTCAGAAAATGCTAACATTAAATGTTCATAATCGACTTAATTTGAAAACAAATAAATAAACTGCACAGCAGAATAGTGAATCTACAAAGCCCAGTTTACATAACTCTCAGGAGTTACAGAGAACATTTAACAGTCATCTATTGACCACATTTGCCATCATAATTCAATTGTACTTTACTAAACTCATACTTACAAGTTCCCACATACAAATACTTGTAAGAGTGCGCACTGTTGAAATCCCTGGGTTTCCAAAGTACATATGTATTCAATAAATTCTTTCATGTACCAGTAGATATTACAGGGAAACTTTTATCTGAGAGAAGGAAAAAGCTATCTGAAGTTTGGCTCTTTGCAAAGCAAGGTTTATTGATTTATATTGTTTAAAACTCTCTAGGTGATGAGTAATTAAATAATATTTTCTTCCTGTTAATGAGACAGCAAAGTCTAAATTGCTTCCTGTGAATACCAATCATTTTCTCAATTGCAGGCAAGTATGTTGAGTATTGGGATTCCCTTGTTCTGCATGAATGTTACAATTTGGATCTAGATCTATGATCATTTTTAAGTATGATTACAGGAGTCAATGCAAATTGACATGACATTATATTTGTGAATGTATTGTCGGCCTGAATATCTTAGTGCATTATTTCATTGGTGGTGCTGCTGAGCTTAAGGACAGGGCTCATGAGGTGAGAAAAATGTGTTTAAAAATGATTTGTGAAATGAGACTCCCACTTCAAATAGTGTCTCCTGCTAGTGACATTAATATGTGGTGGACTATCCATCATTTAAATGTTAAACGTTTCAGGATGAAATATTTGCATGCAAGGAGCTCATTGTAAGGGCTCTCTTTTCAGGATGCCTTTCTTATTTTCAATTTCATTAACTATAGTATATCAACCTTACCACCTATATCTGCTGTTGTAAGTTCACCAACCATATAGGCAGGACAGGAATAGGTTAAGAATAATGTAAAGGAAATAATACCCTTATCTCTAAGCTATATTTCACCTGTTCTGCACAGCCACCCTGCAAAACCTTATTCTGTATTGCTGCAATCTCAGCCAAGGGCACTTTTGGCTCCATATTCTTTTCAGGCTAATCTGCTTGTCTCAAGAAGGAATTTGTAAAGCTTATACTTTCTAAGTCTTGCAGTGATCTGTTAGATCTTCCTATCAGTTCTAGAAATCAGTAACTCACTCTTTTCTGTAAAAGTACTAGGAAAATAGTTTCAGGGTTTGGGGTTTGTTGGTGCTGGTGGTGTTGTTTGGGGGAGAGTAGTTTCTCTTTCTTGCATAGAAAATAAGTGTAATAGATCCAGTAATACAATTCTAAAACTGTATGCCAAAACCTCTCTATTAAAGCTCAGAAGATGCATTTGGATGGTGTTCCTGTTTTTTAACAGAAAATTATCTTAATATTTTGAAATGTTGTGTGCCACTGAAGAAGCATCTCAGGGTTATCCACAACTCCTGAGAATCGTGTCCCGTCTTTCTTTGAGGATTTCATTTTATTTGTAATTCCACCATGACAAAAACATTTTTACAGGAGAAATTCTGTTACTATAGAAGCTGCAAATGAGACTAGAATACAGTTTATCTTAATTTTTTCTCATTTTTTCTCACTCCTTGTTCTCTGAAAAACTGACGAAGAAAGACCTGTGTTGCTGCACCAATAGTGAGATAATCTCTGATGTTGGTTTCTTGCTCTTGTTTTATGCCCATTGGTACAGCATAGCTCTTCAGAGCACATTTTTCTTATAAAGGAAGTTATAGTGTTGAGCATCTTATGAAGAACATTAAACATATTCAAATTATATGCATTTTGAGAAAGAAACATTTGAATGATTCTTGGTCAGTTTGTAATCTAAATCTTTGAATAAACTTTAGAGGCAACAATATGCAACTTTGATTTCTCATGAATTTCATTCTCCTACATTACTTCCTCTTTTACTTCAAAGTTTGATGTTTCCACCCAAATTCAATATGTGCTCCCTATAAGTCATTATCACAGTTTCTCACATGTGCTCAAGTTCTTCATTTATATACTTAAACATATAATAAAAGCCCAAAGACACTGAGATGAAACTTGCAGCAAATCATAGAAACAACTGGACTTTCCCAGAAATTCTGACAGCCTGTTCTGCTTTATCACCTGAATTGGCATTGCCCCATTAAATTTGGAAACATTCCCAGAAAATCCTCAGTCTTTCTAAAGGCCTGACCACCCTCTACTATTTTAGAAGGATGGCTTTTATAGAAGACACTCTAAGAATACTCAAAGCTAATTTGAGGGTAGTTTCAAATACTAATATGAAAATGTATTTCCACATCCTGCAATATTTGGAGTCTTTTTCATTAGTAACTTGTGTCTTCTCAGCCTCCCTCTGGAAAGATGTGTAGTTCACAGTTCCCACAGGTAATGGGACAATTGTGGAGGGATAGATTTGGCACTGGAAGTCAGGAAATTCCCTGTTTCTTTGTCACCACCTTTTTCTTTAACCTTACTTGTACCCTAAGAAACACAAAAAATAGTGAAAGCTGCATAAACTATGTATAAATGTACTGTCCCTGTCTTTCATAGTTACCTGTCCTGGGAAAAGGAGGCTTCATGCTTATACAATTTTTCATGGTAACTGGAAAAAGAATTTTCATCTCTTTACTTTTGCACCGAGACAAATATTACTTTCTATATTGCCAGATGATTTTCAGTATTTCATATAATTTCATGAGGAAGAAAGATCTGAATCAATCCAAAGAGCCCAGTTATTAACAGATCAAAATTCTACATTGATTGCTACTATGGATTTTTTCTGGTTTCTTTCTGCAGTCAATATAATGCCTCTGTTCAATACTTCAGACTCTTCAGGATGCTACAGACTGCTAATAAAGAACGACTGTTTAATTTAAGAATTAATACAGTTCTAATTGCCTTCTACCATTGCACAAAACTGTTGCTGAAGCCAAATAAATGGTCAGGTGGCCTTCCATATCATTAACTAATCTCAGCTGGCAGTAGTGCCTGAGGTAGCAGTGATTTAAAGAGTCACAAAGTATTGCTCAATGCTTTCATAAACTCCGCGCTTCCCAGGAGTTCATTGATCAAAGACATTGTGTTGGTGGAAGGGGCATTCTAGCAGTTGCTCTGTAGCTTCCCCATTGCTTCTTTCTCAGAAATGTAGTTCACAAGTGAAACATTAATAGTTCAAATATCCATTCTGACTGCATTTACACACTTAAAGATACTTTCTTTTCTGCAATTGAATGGGCTGAATAGAGCTGACCTCAAGAGTCTGTTGTGTTGCCTGTCTGCCTGGGATGATATGCTAGGAGGTAGCAGGAAATAAGGAATTAGATACTCCTACAGAACAGGAAAAGAAGCCAGAGAGCATGATAATTCTGAAAAGATCTTTGAAGCTACTTAGAGTCTGGCAGCACGTAAATTAAAAGTAGGAAATCAGGCTAGACCTGATGTCTACTTTGTTATCTAAAGCCCTTCATTATCTATACCTTATATTTCCCTGGAAGCTGAAGGAATATCAGTGCCTTGTCTGCTAAACTGGCAAATCTGAAGAGTCCCCACACAAATTAAAAGAAGCCCCGTGATTCTAACCAAGTCTGCAAAAGCAGGAGATGAGAGAGCACACTGTGGGACCATGCAGGAATGGAAATTAGAAGAAAATTGTTCCTCTTCAATATTTAAGCCATGTTACATGGGACTCTGCTTGCCTTACACACATCTGTTTAGCACCTGGTAAACTGGTGGTGTTTATTTAATATACATAATTCTTTAACATGTATTTTCATGGCAGATGATTTCCTGTTTTGCAAAGATTTTACAATGACTTTCTAATCAATTATTTCCTTCCATTTGCATTTTTACAATCTTCTTTCCAAAGAAGGAACATATTTTTACGCGAAAGTCAGAAGCCGCAACAATAACTAGAATAAGAATCAGAAAAATAAATACCACCTCTTTTATATAAGGAATAAGTGTTTTATAAATCAGCAGAGGCAACAGACAGAATTCCTACATAAGGAACAACCCCCGTAATTTGAGATTCATGGTGGATATGTCACAACGGAAAACTTAAATTACTTCAACCACACATAATGGCAACTGATGCATTGTTGGAATAAATTCTCATTACACATGCTCTGAAAATGAAAGGTGTTTCCATCTTGGAGATAGCATCATATCTAGTGACGTTGATGATACAATTAGTTTTAGTGGTTTGTATTCTACCACATGCAAAACACTCTTAAAATAGGTCCTTCAGTACTATTGCAACATAGATGCATTCAGATACTTCTTATCATAACCTGATAAAATATCTAAAAGCGGAGTGCAGAAGGCTGCTATTAGAAGAATTTGATTACACTACACTTGCAGCACTGTGTTGCTCTTGTACTATTAATAGGACTTTCTCTTTCTGGGGAAATATGACCCAGCATGCTCTGCCTTTGCTCGGCTCTTCTACCTCACTTCTCATTGGCTTTGGTGTCTGGCATCCAAATATTGCTATAACCTAAAAGCCAAACAATATTTCACTGATTGCAAAAATGAGAAAAATCCATTTTTGAACTCTTATGGCTTGCAAATGATGCTCATTTACAAGAGACAAAGACTTCAAAGACTCTTTCTTATAAGGAATACTTGTCTCCAGATATATTTATTTCAGCCTGTCAGAGTCAGAAAGAACTAACCACTTTTCCTAAAACCTAAGTCACAAAAAGAACAATGAAAAGCAACAAAATAGAAAGTTAAATGGAAGTATATTTTTAGCACCTTTGTCAAATCAGAGTGCCAACTCTCGGGTATGGGAGAACATTTTTTTTGCTTCCCTGGAATATTTTTTGAGTAAAGGACAGCAAGGAATTACTGATATGAGTCACAGTTTTGGTAGAAAGAGTCAACAATTTGGGAGAAAGGGGATTTATCCTGAATAGATATTGGCAGAACAAATTATATCTGTGATACCAGCGACCTCCTGCTTCCACACAAATGTGGAGGAAAAAAACCCAGAAGTTTGCAGTCATTTTGAGAAATATAAATCAAAAAGGTACCAAATAACAATGTGTTTCCAAACAATGTAATTCTTGGCAGAAATATTCTGTAAAAAAATGGCTATTTCGCTAGTAATACACATTTCAATTTAAGCAAAAGCTGTTCCTACAAGTCTGATAAATGCCTAGCTTACTGCTAGTCCACAGTTTAACTTTTCCCATCCTGAAGAAAAGGAACCAAGGAAAGATTAGGTGACTCAGAAAAAGGAAAAGTGTGTTTGATGATGGTTGCCACCATTCTTAGCACAAACGGGACAGGCTTGTGCTTGGAAGCAAGGACAATTCCTCTGAAAAATACTGCTTCACAATACTGAGAAAGGCAGCAAAACTGTCTTCCCTGCCAGTAAAATTCTTTGACTGAAGCAAAAATACAGAGGGAGTTGTTGTTTTTTTTTAAATAAATCATTGTGAAACAGATTTGATTAATAAATTTCAAATGTATTTACAGCGTTTTTCTAGATGACCTGTTTTTCCTTGAAAAAACCTCACAGAATAAACAACGCTCATTAAATCTATTTTAATCTTTCCAAATTTTCACTTCTTAATAATATGATGGCATTTGCTTTGCTAAGACATGGCCATCTTCCTTTTCCTCACCAGCTCCCATGTAGGGTCCCTCCAGAGCCTAAACAGCAGAAGGAATATTCCTGATGGTGCTTGTTTAAATTCAAAGTACATTACACAGAATTGCAGCACACTTTAAACTGAAGATCAAACTTAAATAAGCACTTGCTTATTTAAGCTAAAATGTATTTTCTCACCTGAATGATCCTGCAGCAGTAAGTGATCTGTCTCATTTAATTTTAGTTATCGGGAGGTGAGGCAGCAGACCCAAGCTACTCATTTCACTGCCTGATTGCTGAGAGCAGCAATTTATTTCCACCAGCAGATGAGGAAGTTCGGATGGATTTCCTATCCTGAGATAACCATTTGATTGTTTAAAAATGTGTTTAAAAATGGGGTAAAGGAATTTCGACCTATATTCTTAGTGATATCAGCTCAAATATTTGGACATTTAATGTGTACCATAAAACAGACAGGAAGGATACAGCTAATTTATATTCAAGATTAAACATATTAAAAATAGCGTATGTGTTATATATATAATGCCAAAACGCCACAATGCTGTTATTGGATTATTCCTTCTTTCTTCACTTCATGGATTAGCAATTACTTATAACTAATAAACTTGTACTGATTGGGCAAGCTGGAAACAAAGGAGTCTGAGTTGAGTGCAGCAGTCAGTTGAAACACCAGATGTCTTCCCTATGACTATTGAATTAGCAATAGGTGTTCAAACTGGTATTTTAGGTAAAAACCTTCTGGTAAAATCTGCCTCACATCACTCATCCCCCATGGAGATCAATGTGGAGTGAAAGCTTTTTACGCTTTAGAGGATATTATCCTCAAAAGTGCTACTGAGGTTAGGAGTGAGTACTTCTCATTTCTAAAGCAGCTTTAGTGAATGTGGTCTTGGCTAAAAGGTTTGCCTCCCCTTTCTTATTCACATCTTCAGAAAGGAAACCATGTCCTGAAGTGCACTGATATAGACATCAGAAGCTTGAGTTCAAGTTCTAATTTTTTTTTAAATCTCTTTATTATCATGCAAATTTCCATGGTATCTTTTAAGATTTTATGTCAATTAGAAATGCTGATTTTCATTTATGAAAGCTAAGCTGCTATAAACCAGAAAATTAAGGGCCTTGTATAGGTAAACAAGATAGGCTTAATTTGGAGGGACAACTAGGAAGAGTGAAGAGTTGATTTCAGGAGTGGAGGTGGACTGTTTGGGAAACCCCAGAGAAACCCGTGCTGCAGGCTGTGCCCATCGCAAGCATTTGTTACTGATCTGGAATAGAGGATGAAGTAGCAAAATCATCTGATGATTTTAAGGACCCTTTAATTACTTATTTCACTCCCTTCTTCATTTGGCACCTTTGTGTCCCAGGCATCCCTAGAACAGATGTACTAGCTAGCTACCAGCTAAACTAAAGCAAACCTCAGTTTCATTTTTTCCCCAAATGAAAACTGGTCAACATTTTCAGGTTAGTTCACAGAAGGCATGACTCCAGGGATGGTGAACTGCACTATGGCCAGAGTATAGGAGAAAAGAGGAACCCAATAACCCACTTTAAGTCTGAAAGAGAGGTACATGAGCAAGGGGGAAGGTGTCATGGTCCCTGTGAGCCTGGCACTTGGACATAGACGTAACTCACTCAGCTTTACATACCAACAGGTACACTAAACTTCAGAGAACATCCTGGCGCGATGGTATTGGCACTAACTTCCATCACACACACATAGATAGCTTTATGTTGGAAAAGACCTGTAAGATCATTGAGTCCAACTGTTAACCCAGCACTGCCACACTAACCCAGCACATCCACCACTGAAAAGTGCCACATGTACATGTCTTTAAATATCTCCAGGGATGGTGATTTCACCTCTTTTCCTGGATGTCTGAGCCAATGCTTGACTACTTAATCAGAGAAGAATTTTTTCCTAATCTCCAGTCGAAACCTCCCCTGCCACAACTCGCCGCCATCTCCTCTTGTTCCTGGTTTCTCTCACATAGAGTCCAGTTCTTGCTGAAATTTCCTTCAGCTCATCAGCTGCTCCCGAAATTACGGACGGCAGCAGAGACCACAGTCCAGCACGAAAATAAACCTGCCCTAAAGCTGCTCCCTCCTCCCCTTCCTAGCGGGGACGGGCCGCCCCAGGCCGGGTGCCCGCCCGTGTCCCGCTCCCCGCCGGGCATGCGGTGGTCCCGCAGGCGGCACCGGGCACTGCGGGGCTCTCGGCACCCCCCGGCATGCCCCGGCATCCCCCGGCATCCATCCCTGCCCGCCTCCTGCTGCGGGCCACCTGCCCTGTGCGCCTCCGCGCCCGGGCTGCCGCGCCAGCCCTCCCTGCCTTCTGCATCGGGGGTCGCTTTGCATTACCGACCCACGCATCCATGGGATATTCAGGGCTATTTAATTCTATTAAACTGGCATCTTCCACGCCGAGAACTTCACCTATTGATGAAACACCATATAAGCACTTAATATTTTTTTTTCCTAACATATAATTCTTAAGACGCATCAACTATTTGGAAAGAAGAAGAAAGAGCTTAGAAGCTCGCCAAACCACAAGTGCATAGCCCTCGGCGGCAGCACTGGTTCCCTGGAGGAAGAGGAGGGCTCGTCCCGTGAGAGCGGAGGGCGGCAGGAGGGACAAAGGCTCCGCTGCCGGGGGCGGCCGCGGCCGCGGCCCCGATGGGAACCGGCCGGCAAGGGCGGAGCAGCGGCAGCTCCGTCCTGCATCTCTAAGAGGCGATTTCACAGACTCTTCACTTGCTCCTAGAATCCTGCCGGCCAAACTTGAAAGGCAGAAGGGTGCTTGTGCTTGATTCTTTACCTTCTTCCGTATGGTGGCGATTTATATTTCCCGCTCACGCTGGAGTGTGTGATTTACGGAGAGAGCATTCACCACTGGAGAAGGCTGAGGGATCAGTCCCTCTTTTCACTCCCTTCTTCTCTCCCCGGCCTTCGCAAGCCCCCAGAATGAGAAGTTCGCCCTTCAGTGACAAAATAGAACTGTACTTTAAGAAAGAAACACGAAGGAAACAGGCTCACATAACACCGGTATAAAAGTGCAAGATCCTAATCCAGCTGATCTTGCCTGACTGTACTGCGCCGTATAAGCTTTGTGCACACAGGAGTGCCCTCTACTGAGTAATAATATCTGTATATCGAAAGCAATATTTTGGCATGAACATTTCAAAGTTAAGAGAAATTATCATGGTTTTAAACTGCAAGTAATTTTTTTTGCCTTTTCTTTAGAAAACTGTCCTGTATATGAGAAAATCCACATACACCTTCTAAAACATCTTGTAGTCATTCATATGCCACGGGCACTTCCTTATGGTTTTTGACTAAAGCATTTATAATACCTTAATAATTGAAAGCCTGGCAACTAGAAAAGACAGGGCACAAGACAAATTCATGTAGAAAAAAATTTATGGAAGTACAGCAAGCTATTTAAAAAGAGATGTGCTGAAGACTGCTGGATCCAAAAGACTACACATAAGAGAGAGCTGAATCTGGAAACCCTTGGTAACATAAAATAACAGAAGCTAATGATGTTGCCCAATGTTTATGGGGAAAGAGAAGGATGAACACTGAAAAATGCCAAAGAGCTGGGGATGGAGAGAAACAGTGCCCTGCATGTTGGCTACAGTAAGAGTAGTGAAAATACAGTTATGAGCATGTAGTAGGAATAGTGTCCTCTAGGCCCTGATAAAACAAATTGCAGGTCTAATTTACAATGAAATGTATTTGCAGGTTACTGCAGGAGACAGTTGCCCTCATTCACATTCCAGTGAAGATTTCCTTTGGCATTACATGGCTGAGAGGTCTTTAATGGAGGTTTTTCACTTGCTGTAAACATGAGGACATTCAGGATGAAGAGCAGTGTCAAAAAAGAGTGATGTCCCTGTCGTCCAGGTCTGGCACTCATGAAGCAGATGAAGCTCCCTGTGGAGAACAGGTACTCGGCAAATATCCTCAGAAACAAATGAAAAAGTTTGTCCTAGTGCAGAGAAACAGTGTAAAAACTGTGTCAAACCCACAAGCTCTCTCACTTGCTGGCTCTGCAAAGTCTGCACATCGTGTGGATATGTTTTACTGGCATATCCAAACCAGTGTGACCATGCTGACAATCTGTAGCTCTCTGAGGCACAGACACCCACTGAATGGCTACACATGTTTGTGATAAAATCTTTGTATGCTCCTGATACGCTTCAGTTTTGAAAAATAAATGCTTTTTCCCCACCAAGTTTAGATTCAGTTTGAACACCCCATCAAATGACATTGTAATTCTTCATGTTTCTACTTCAGTTTCCATTGGAAAGCACAAGTATTTCAGAGAATGTTATAGCTCCTGAAGTGTAACATAGCACAAGGAAGAAAAAATTACTTTCCCAGAAGTGCTGGCATCCTTTTTAGTTACCTAGACAGATGACATCCCAAGAAATGTTGATAAGGTTTGTTAGTCCCAACAGTACAGCTCATCAGCCATGAGCTTCAGCTTTTAACACATTGTATTTAATGGATTTACTGAGAACTGTAACCAGAGTTGCTGGTACGTATTCCTCTTGCAGCCAGTGAATAGACCTAGAAAAGGAGACTGAAGGCAGGTAAGTAGTCTGAAGTATCACTGAGATTTTGAGTCCTCTTTGTGCATATGAGTCTGTGAATCAGGTCTGCCTTCCCAGAAGTGTCCATATCACTGCAGGGAACTGCAGTCACCTTCAGCTGGCCCTGATTAGGCATGCATTTACAGGCACAGAACCCTGAATATTTATACATAGCATGAGTTAGTAAACATTTGAACAAGTCAGTTACTGTGGGAAAAAGTTCCATAAATTTCACCAGGCTCTGGAAGAAGTGTTATTTATTCATTGTTAAAATCTCACAATGTCTGCAGCTGTTCTTACAGATTTTATTCAGAGGTAACTCTGTGAGACTGGAGAATCGATACTGAAATGCTTTGCTTTAAAATAAGAAAAGCCCAAAGTGAAACTTTACACTTTTTTAAAATCCCTCTTTCTTTTTTATCAGGTGCACATTTTCATTTTCTACTTATACATAGGGTATGCCGTCAGAAAGATTAGGCTTGAAGTTCAAGTGGAAAAACTCAAGCACATTCTTACTAAAGCACTTAGGGAGGTGTCTTTCCTCTTTACGGTCTCTTTGTTCTCTTTGCCAAATATCGATTAGCAAATATCCATTACTACAAACCCGGTAAAACCATGCAATAAAATAGACTGTCATGCTCATGATCATTTTCAATCTGAGACAGAAAGAAAAAGCATTTTCAAACTTTATGCTTTAGATGAATTGGATTCCTATAGAGACACATGCTTCAGATATATTTTTCCAGTCCTATGCATGCATATATTTAGTCCAAGAATTTCCATTAGTCTAAAGCAGAATGCTCTGGCAAAATGCTCTCTGCAGGAGGAATCTACAATTCCCAGTTTCTGAAGCCTCTCTTACTGATTGTTCTCTCAACTACAGAGGACAATTTAAGTAAGGGTCCTTCTTCATCTGCAGCCTAAGAAGATCAGCCAGGTCATGAGGAACAGCATCAAAAATGTGGCATTACAAGATGGCATTACAGTAATAGTTAAATAAAGTGTTGCAATAACTGTATATAAACATAGATGTTGTGAATTTAATGGGGGGACAGGGGTGTAGATATAATGAAGGGTTTTCAGCTAACATTACTGCGGGCAACATATAACATTTTTTGGCCTAACCAGAAATGTGCCCTTGGTTTGGCACCTCCAAAACTGATGCTCACATTGTTCATTTACTTCACAATCTTTCACTGAGTGAAAATACTCAGTTTGTTGAAGGATCATCTGATGAAAGGGAAATGATGAAAGAAAATGGCTCTGCAGATCTTAAATGCCAGCAATTTAGCAATTTCTATTACTGCATTTGCCCCATGTTCTTGGCCATACAGATTCTTCTACTTTTGTTGCCTTTTGAGTAATTTTGCAAATACAACATTAATTAAAACAACCCCAGAGACATACAGAAATACCATGGACCATGATTTACGCACATTCATTTTAGATTGGTTTATTGGGGATGAGGAAGAAGAAGGTGACTTTTACAATTTCTTGGGCTAAGAGGAAATCTGTATTTGCCACCTCAGTTTTGCACCAAGGAAAACAATAACATTTATTTTTAATTACTTTGGGATTTTCAACTGCCTAAATAACATCATTGTTCAGAAAAGGAAAGACTGAAACTAGACATCTTTAAAATATTGCTATTAGTGAATAAAATTTCTTCTTCAGTCACTTGCAGAATTAATAAATTATTTATGTTTAATCTTTCTTTAGGTCATATTTTCTGTATGACATTGAAAATTTTTCAGGATGTTATTCTTAATATCTGTTTAAATAAAATGATGCTGTGAAAATTGCTCTTTATTCTTTTATGCATACAGTTCTGTTCATTATTTTTTAAAAAGCATATAACACATTGAGTTTCACAATAAATCTAGCTGGACAATCATCTCTTTCTTATAAAGTAGTAAAAGAAAATGAGTTATTTTAGTATATATTTACACATTGCAGGTAGAGCAGGAAAGGAAGTATTTTCACACAAGGTTATTTTTCATTAATATCTCTTGTAAACTCTGTAAACTGTGGTTTATTCATCATTAAATAGATGGGAATTTGTTGACTGTAATTTCTAACTTTCTATTTGATGATGTATGGGGCTCTGAAGAGTGTTAGATAGCTGCCTTCAAACAGTAGGCCATGAAAACACTTGAATCCAAACAAGATTAAAATTAAATGAAGAATTAATTCTATTTTTTTTTTTAAAGGGATATGATATGGAGCGGGTCTGATTTCTTTCCCTTCTAGAAATTAGTTTTCTCAATGGATTTAAGTGTAAAACAAATGTTAAAGAAAAAAACAAAACACGTCCTGAACCTGACTATAGTAATATTTTATTTAATTTTGAATAGGTATTCTAATAATGTCTCCTTTTTTTCTAATTATTTGTAATTTCTTAAATTACAGTGTGGTACAAATAAATCACAAAAAGAATTCCTTGCATTATGGCATTCAGCTGCAAATTTTGTATCCTTGTGTGCAGATATGCACAAGTTTAAGCCCATGGTCAAATAACACACACTGAATTCACATTTCAATACAGAGAATGATGATTCCTCTCACAGAGTATTCTAGAAGCATAAAAGTAACTGACCACAATCCCAATGCAATGCACAGTTCACCCAAGAATAAAGAACCAGTGTCCCAGATAACTTCTGAAATATATTTGCAGTTTCACAGTATTTTATTGATCTCTGAAAACAGTAGCAGTGGATGTCTGGTGAAAATGGTCCTTGCAAAAGCAAAATCTTGCCTCTGTGAAGGGCAGCAGGCATCTTTTCAGCTGTACCTGCCTTTTGCTAACACACCTCTCAGTTTCTCCATCCCAAATTTAGTGCCACACGTGAAGAGGCTGGGAAGCCAAGGACAGCATGCAAATACAGTGGATTGGGTCAGTATGGAATAGTTGCTCCAAGCACATCGGGCAACCTCAGGCTTCATAACGAGACCTGCTGAAAAAGGACAAGAACATACAAAGTATAAAAAAGATTCAGTGCTGACCCTGGAATTTACGAAGAGTCTAAATGAAAATAAGCTTCAATTAATAGTGGCTAGACTTATATATATATATATATATATATTTAGAGATAATGTGGTGTCAATTATAATTGGTGCTTGCACGGCACTGTCTGCAGTGGTCAAAATTACCTATGACCTCTAAAAAAAATGTCCCTGTAGAGATAAAGTTCATACTTATTTATATATTATGGAAAATGAGACACGGAAATAAATTTACTCTTATGTCTTCCATGAAACTTTGATATAAATCTCTTTCACAGGGTTTCCAAGATGCTGGTTCCACTGCAAGTATTTCTTTTGAGTGCATATAACTATATTTGTCACCAAAATGTCTTACATTCGAAGTGTTAAGTATTTTCAGGTTTTTGCTGAGTTCTCAAGAAGTAGAAGATGAAGGAAGATGAATTCTCATAAAGGCAGAACACAAATACATAGGCACTACCTCTATTTAGTTTTATTGTTCTATTAGTATTAGGTTTCCACTTTCCTATCAGTATGATAATCACTTTTTTAGTTTGTGTGTTTCTGTGGTTTTTAAGTCTGCCTAAGAGCTCTCGTCATGATAGGAAAGCTATAAGCTTAACAAAAAAATTTGGCAGCTGGCAGAGGGAGTAAAAGGTGAAGTTCAGGGCCAAGCAGAGAGAACTTGGGGTGTTTTTGCAGGGTCTGGGCCTCGATAACTAAAACTTCAATAGGAGAAAAATGCCAAATTTGCACGTCACATCCCATGACAATATTGCAAATGTTCAAGTAGCAGAACCAAATGCATTTGAAGAAAGGGGTGTGTTTACTTCCTCAATGCCATTTACAGGTCATCCAAAGAAGCAGGTACTAAGGCTACACCAAAAAAAAGTTTGCAGCATGGGAACTAGGCTATGAGCCACTTTCTGCTCAGTTTTGCAAGAGTTCTTTATACCTCATTAGCATGGCATTGGAAAGTCATTCCAAAATACATTAAGCAGCATGACTTCCTGCTTGCTGCATGCTGTTTGTTCTCTCCTCGTCTTCTCAAGGGAAGATGCTTGGGCAGTGAAGTCTCGTCTTTTTGGTAGAGTAGGTTTGATTATAAACAATTATGTTGCCTCAGTGTTTTTGCTAGAAGTCAAATAAATGTGCTTGAACTTTGAATGGAAGCTCAGGTTTGTGACTGTCCTTATATCCCAGAATATTTGTTTCATTGTCTCAGAGTGGTCTCCAAGAACATTCTGTCTCCCAGACAGACAACTTTTATGACAGCATTTACCCCTACTGAGGTGAAGATAGGGAGCAAAGGGAATGGTCTGCATGGACATATGAGTGCACTTGTCAACACTAAGCTCTAGACACTTTTTGGCCATTGTGGAAAAATCCCACTGTGATGAGAAGAACCATCTTCTTGTGGGGAGTGATTGTAGACAGCTGAGGACAGGTCTGATGATACACTCAAAGTAAACAGAATGGCTGAGGGCTTTTTATTGTAGGTGAATTTTTCTAAGTGCTGAAAGCCTGGTGACCAAACACATCAGACTCTTGTAGTCCAGCCAGGAAGCAAGTGAAGCATGAATAACTGAGTAACGTGTCATCGTCTGCCAGCATGGGATGGGGTCTTCTAGCCAATCAAAGCTTAAAGAAAGCATTACTCATGGGTAATGCTATGTCCAAACTTAGCACAATCAAGGAATGCAAAAGGACTTCTAAATTATAGATCCAGCTGATCAATTACAGATGTGCAACAATGAACTCCAAAGTAGACTGCACTCTTCAGAATGGCTTTCCTCACATCATGATTCTTGCATGGGTTCAGTTTCACACAGATGTTTTTCATCCTTGGGCTAACTTTGTCCAACTACAGAGCCGACAAGGCAGAAAAAGCAGCGTGGTTGTATGAAGTAAGTAACAGAGCAGCGTCTCATCTACCTTTTTCTAGTACTTGAGTTTACATCTCCTGATGAGTTTCACTTGATGATAAAAAAGACCCAAGAGACACCATTCTTGAACACCATATGTGAGCAGCCCGATAGTATCTAGCAATTACTCATCATTGCAAGCCTGCAGAAAGGACTCAACACAACTTAATACATTCTCCAGCATCCTCCCCTTTCAGAGGAAACAACTCATTTTCATGGCTGAGCATCTTGAGTGCTGTGGATATGGAAAGGCTATGGGAGGGTGTGAAGCTCTCCCTAAGTAGTCCTTTCTCTTCATGTCAGTGACATTTAGCCACTCAAGCTCAATGGCTCTGCAGGTCAGGGTCCAGACCTGAGATCAAGCAACCCTATTTCTTCTGTAGAATAAGTACTTGCTTGTGGGAACTCACTGGGGGCTGAGATGTCATCCACACCTGAGCTCTGTAGTGCCTGACATTTCATTTTCTTTAGTTAATTGACCATAATGAAGACTGAAGGTTTAGTATTTAAACACAATGAGTCTGTCAGTTTCTTTTTTTTCCTAATTCTTTTCCAGCCATGACAGTCCTTTACTTTCTTATTCACAGCACAGAACAAACTAGTGCTTAGTCAAAAGAGATTTTCTGTAGTATTGTTTTATATGTTCCACATCTTCATTGCAATGGAGTAGGAAAAAAATAGTAAGATTTCTTTACTAATGGGTAGTTGCATCTGCATAAGTACGCAGGAAATTTTTGACGGTAAAATATAACTTCCATCAGCAGTATTTCTTGACTGAGGAAATTGTGAAGGGTAGATGTGCAATGTATACATTGCTGCAACTCTATCAGAAGATCATTAAAGCAGTGCAAATAAACCAAGTAAATTATATATTCAAAAAATATCTGGTTTTCTGCATGGCTTCAGGTGTCAATTTCCATTCATATCATTCAATGTATCTCTATCTATGCTTAGTGGAGGCAATTATGTTTTCTGCAAATGACTGACACCAGAAATACAGAATAAATGTAGAATTTAATATACTTTAGGAAAGCTACTACAATTGCCTCACAGATCTATCTCTGAAGTAATCAAGAAGCCTACAGACAAGGGAGAAAAATTTAACATCGTGTATACAGATTCAAAAAGACATTTGACAACATTTTTTAAAATTATACTGACAAGGGCTTAGAAGGAAAACCCCTTATGCTATTATAGTTGTTAAAAAAAAAACAGGAGTAAATGCCAACTGCCACAAAGTGCATGGTGTTCTGATCCAAAGCGCTCATCATATCCGAAATGACCACAAAAAGGTGTGACTCAGAAGGGGACATGGTGTGCTGCTGATGTGGTTATTCAGCATCATGAGGCCTGAAAATGAACCACAGAAAAGCCTCAGGAGATTGAGTGACTAAGTACAAAAATACCAGAGGAAATCACTTTTATGTAAACAAATGTAAAATGACACATGAAAACACAATCCTAACTTTGCAAACAAATCTAATTATGGCCCCAACTTGGCTATTACTACTAGAGAGTGAGATTTTATAGATATAATACATGGTTACATAAAAACATCAATACAAACATCAGATACCACTGTTGAATAAAGATTTTTTAATAAAAACTCAGAAAAATGCTATTAATTATTAGGAAATGAATACTGAAAAAGACAAAAAGTGTCATTATGCCACTGGGTAAAACAAATTATGTGTATTATGAATATCAAGACCATGACTGAAAAGGCGTAGCAGAAATGAAAAGGCAGAGAGAAACCTAGCAAGGGTAATTTTGAACAACAAAGTGGCCTTCCTATAAGAAAGAGGTAAAATAGATTAGGGTTAATAAACCTGGTGAGTAGACAGCTGATAATATAAGAGGTCAAGAAACCAAGGGTGGCATGAAAATGGTGAATAGAGAATCTGTACTAAAACATCTGGGAAACATCAAATGGTACTAGCAACAAAATCCACTGTAGATACAAATGTGTAAATCATTACAGTTTCTTTTCATCAGAAGAACAGCTGCAAGCTCTTAAATAATCTTAGACACTAGATGAGCAGTTTTTATGGTACTTGAATTTATTAGCAACACTTCGATGTTTGCCACTGACCGAATCTTCTTTATGTCTAGTGAGACACCTGAGAAACCTCAATCTCTTATTTGACTCCTCTCAAATGCATAAAATCTTTGACATTTTTATGTTGTAATAAATAACAAGTAGGATGTCTAGTTGCTGAAGTCTACAAACCTAAATTCTCCTCTCAAAAATGGGTGGGCCTCAGTGAATGATCCCTGGCCTGTACTGTCCTCAAAACCATGACCATGCACTGTGTAGGGGAAGGCTGACTGATAAGGACAAAACCCACTAATAATGCCACAGCATAGATAAACATGGGAGAGTGGTCAGGCTCTGATGCTGTTTTCTTTACTAATACAGATGACAGACACTGATGGATGAAGACAAAAACCAAGGATATGATGAATCTTCTCACAATCCCAAGGGAGCCAAGGAAGTCTGTGGTGACTGATCACTTCTTTCTTGTGACTCATGGGCCACTTGCTGCAGAACCTTTTAAAAAGCTCACAGTACAGAGGTGCTCTGTTCTTATGGAGCACATATCCACCGATAACCTGGGATGAGGACTGTAGGGGCATCATAAATATTTCTGTTATAAATTTGCGCCATGTAGACATATATCAACAGCCAAAGAATGATAGCAGAAATTCTGTGTAACCATGTTACAATCCAGAGCTGTGTGAATGATGTCACTGTGTTTGGAATAATTCCTAAATCACATGAAAAATACTCATGGGCTGTAGTAAGCACAGTTGAATTTTGCCAGCTGTCATTTCAGGCAGGCAGAATTTTCTTTTTCATAAGACTTATCACAGAATCATAAGCACATCAACTGGAAGGCGTCTCTGGAGGTTTCTAACTCAACTTTCCACTCAGCTCCACAAGGTCAACCTGTAGGGCTTTGTCTATTTGAAAACTAGAAAGAGATTTCTCCATCTCCTTGGACTCACTCTCTAGTGCTGCACTATCAGTATAATGAAGAAGTTTTCTCTAGTGTCCATCCTGAACATCCCAGACCACAGCCTTGTACTTACTGCACCTTATCATTAGATGAGGAAAATAACTTCCCACAATTTGTCAGCAATGCTCCTCCCAAGTGTAGCCCACTATGTAATTGGCTTTATAGTGCACCAGACCACAGTCTTGGTCCAAATTTGACTCCTATTTGCCTCCTGTAAAACCCAGGTAATTTGCAACAGGACTGCTACTCATCCTTTAAGTACCTCTTTGCTGACAGAGAAGCATGTCTTTGTGTCCCTAAAAAAGGATAGGTTGCTTTTTCCACCACATATTCAGACAATGAATGGGATCCAGCAGTGGTCTTCAACAGTGCCATTAAAACCAGAACCTCTGAATTTTATTTTCTTGAGAAGATATGGTCAGTCATATTCTATTTTAGGCCACATATATATACACACTAGAGTGCATGGCAAGATAGAGTAACATCAGATATATTTAACAGTGTTGTTTCTATTCTAGCTTTCCTGCAAGCATTTTAAGAGGGTTAATCCAAAAATACACATTATTATAATGTGTGTAATAAATCAATGAGAATTTACTTTTGGATGGGATTCTTCTTTAAATTAAGAAAACAATAGTTCAACCTCAACATACATTTTTTAAATGCATAACCTGTTTTGGAATGCATTTCTGTGGTTTATGCATGAAAGCTGGCCTAATAAATACCAGTTTTATGAAAAAATATTTATGCCAATGGCATGAGGAAAAAGGGTAATTCTAGTTAAATAAAAGTTTATTTTTGCTAAGTACATTTTGGGAAGTTCATATCAGGGAAAAGCTTTTGATTCCATCAACACTTTATTTTTTTTGTAAAACTGCATACCAGAGCCACCACATTACAGGTGGGATCAAAGCCTATTAGACAAAACAAAATCTTATTTCATTAAAAGGCTTCATATTTGACATGAAAATGCTATATTTCAGTGCTGAAAATTATCTCTCAACTAAAACATGAATAATTTTGAGATACAATGATTCAAATACAAACACTAAAAGTAGAAGAAAATTTCCACGACTGGAGTTCTTACCTATAACAGTAATTTAAGATATCTTAGATGGCAAACCTTCCTGCATAAGTGTCTGCATTACTTTTATTCAATACTACTCACAGTTTCAAGGTGTAGTTATCAAGTTTCTGGAGATTTTCCATTAAATATATTAATCCAGCTCTACTACTGTCTTTTTAAACAAAGAATGAATTTACCACATAAACTGTGTGAAGTGGGATATTCTTAAACTGTACAAATTGCTAGTCTCCTTATGAGATATCAGATAGTTGGTCCCTGACATGACGTGTGTGTCACCTAATTCAGAAAGACAAAAGCCACTCATTGATATTGTGAATATATTTGATTATACTGTATGAGGTTGTGACTACATTATCACACTGATAATTGATTTCAGAAAATACCAAGTAAAACATACAATGAAAGCTAGACTAGCTCTTTGTAGACCAGTCAAAGACCAGCATATTGTTTTCAGCAGGGAAAAAACCAGAAGAACTTAAATACATAATCCATTCACTAGGAACTGGAAACTTTTCTGAAGAAAAAATAGTGCACAAAAGATCAGCAACATACTGAAGCCAGGAAAAAAATTGAATACATCCCCGCAATTCAAAAGCCAAGCTTACCAACCATAAATCTGCAGTGAAATGCCTGGAAAACCACACAGCACACTTTCAGCCTTTACAGTGCTTTTCCCTGATTCTGATGTTTCAGCATCAGCAAGCACAGGACACTGCTCCAATACTGTGGGTGGAAAATGGAGTCTCTCCCTTATCATTTGTCCAGACAGTATGCATTTCAGTCAGATTTCTCCCCATCAATAGAGTAATGTCTGTAACATGTCTGTGTTGTTCTATTTTAGTGGTGAAATAAGTTCTTGAGCTCTGTATTCTTCACTTCTATTTAGTTACAAAACAACCAGAGGCAGAAATCACAGCAACTGGGGACAAAGCTGTTCAGGTTCTTACTGGATAACCAGGTGGTCTCTTGCCCTGTCCTACTGGGTGGAAAACCCTCCTGCTGAATCAAGTTTTTGGTGTCTGACTGAGCTGTGCATGCAGGCTGAAAGGAGGGGATGCACTGTGCTCCCTCCAGTGCCATTACCTGCAGCCATATCACCAGGTAGGCTTTGGCCAACCCTGTCAGTAAGGCTGGAATTTCTCATCTTCCACCAAGTTCAGTTCTATTTCTTTTCTAAATTCCATTACCTTGCTTGTCTTGATGTATTCAGCAATGGGCCAGCCTGCAAGTTAACCTCCTTTTCAACCCACTCAAAATCATTTTTCTCAAAACCTACACAGGATTGCCTGCTTCTGCTTCACCCTCTGACACACCAAAGCTCATCTCTGACACTCCCGACTCCTTTAAAACCTGGTGCTACCATAAGACATTTATGATAATTAATTGCTACGGATTGTATTGATACACGTGGTAGAAAAAGTCTTCTGCTTTTTACAAAGCCCAAGAAGCACTAGCATGCCAATTTTACTGCCACATTCTTCCCAAAGCAAATTTGCCTTGCATTGCCATTAACAAATCCAGATACTAAGTTTATTGTAATGAATAAGTTAAAAGGAATGACATGAGGATTTAATGGTTACTCATAATTTCCAATATCACACTTCAAGAGATAAAAATGCACTTTTTCTCCCATATCGTCATAGATATCCTCTACTATTTGGTTTGAACAGGATTAGTTTAAAGCACCAGAATTAATCATTTTATGAGTGGTCTTCTAGATTCCTTTATGACAACTTTGATTTTACAAAAGAGAAAGACAAAGATAGATTATAGCTAGGATAGAAGAGGAAAAAGAAAAGAAAAGAAAAGAAAAGAAAAGAAAAGAAAAGAAAAGAAAAGAAAAGAAAAGAAAAGAAAAGAAAAGAAAAGAAAAGAAAAGAAAAGAAAAGAAAAGAAAAGAAAAGAAAAGAAGGAGAAAACTCAAGAGGTCATCTTATTACAAGTTCAGTTTCTTAAACTTTTTAGAGGCAAAAATATTTCAGAACTTCCGAAATATCGATGTTATGTATTTTTTTTTCCTTTTTTTTGTTTTTGTTTTCGTGAGGTTTTTTCAATTGGTCTTCCCCTGCGCCCCCCCCCCCCCCTTTTTTTTTGTGTGTGTTGGTTTGTTTGTTTATTTTTGGTTTTAAGAGATAGTTTTCCTGTTTTGTTTTGGACTCCTGCCAATCGAGCCTCTAGTTTTTCTACCATTTGTTCTGCTAATTCAACAATACCCAGTAGGTGGCCTCAGTGTATAATCTATTTCTTTACTTTTCTTTCAGTGATTCTGCCTTGCTTTTTTCATTGCATCAATTTTATCTTAGTTGGAATCTCCTGGGTTTATCCCTTATTTTACTCGGGGCTTAGAGAAACATTTTCTTTAGAGAACGTGAACATTATCCAGGTCCAGACAGACATATGGGCTGAAAAATACAGCAATCCTTGGAGTTTTCATCTCTGGATCATTCAGATAACTATTGCTGATTCTAGTGGTTCTCCCGCATCTTCACCTTCAGAACAAAACTGACTTCTGGGAATCAGTCAGCCCCCGACTATGAACAAGGGTATCACCTATGTATGTCATCCTATGGGAATGCCCTTTCAGATAAAGAAAGGGAAGCTCTTCTATACGAAAAGTGCAAAATGAATTCTTAACTAAATCAAAGATCTTAATTATCTTATTTACTGTGTTTAAATATTTAAAACATACTGAAACTCATGTATCTAGCCAAAATAGATCTAGATAATATAATCTAGATACAAAATAAGAAATACTGAACTCTGCCAGTTAGTGGGGTCACTTCTATAATATTTTACTTTGGCAAGATTCTGTATTCAGTCTGCCTTGTTAAACATCATGTAATATATCCTGCACACAAGACCAGTTGACATTTTCACTGTGACTTCCTACACTGAAAGAAGTAGGAAAAGTAGGAAAGAATTGACAAAAATATTTGTCAATTAAGTATATTTGTCTACCATGAATGTCCCCAAATTTTCTGACCTGCTTTTTGTAGATAATTGATGCATAAATTCAGTCTTTGACTATTGCCAGTAAGCCAATAAGACAGTCTTATAGTTTCCCTACCATAATGAGGCCTGAAACCAATTTGGCGGGGATCAAGGAAATATGAAGCCTCCAAATATTTCCGGAATTGCCTCACTATAAACTTTTTCAAAAAGGCAAATTGAAATGTCCTATAATAGATGTGCCTGTCTGCATCAAGAAGGAGATATTTTTAGATTTGTGTTAACAAGGGCTTCCTAAGGAGAAGTTGATGTCTGGTCCTATCATACCGTAACACCACTCTCAACTAAGCTTGCGACCTTTGTTGATCAACAACGTGACTCCAGTACTGTCTTCAGTTAAGGCTTCATTCACAGGGGGTACTAAGGAAGATATCTGGTCAAGACAAATAACCAGATGATGCATGTAAGGAAGGCTTTGTTACGTTTTCATTTAGAAAAAGGGCAGTTTTATTTTTTCAGTAGGCTAAGATATAGTGACTTAAGCTAAAATGACTGGGAACATCTACAGAGAAGCTTAGTGCAACTTAGCATATGTGCAGTAATTTATTTCATTTTAACATTCCAAAGTGTCCTAGTGCAGGCAAGCCCTGAGAAAACATTAGCCAAAATGAAAACTTGGGTTTGCATTTGTTCCCTCCATAGCCTGCTCTGCTACCATGGAGACAGACAGCTCTGTCACATCTAGTAATCTCATCTTCAAAGAAAAAAAAACATTCTTCGTGAAAGAGCCTGCAAAGCTATATTATTGGTCCTAAACGTGATCTTGCACCCTTCACTGAAATCCCACTTCATCACAAAAGAAAACAGAACTATTCTCTGCCACCCTTGTTTTCTACTCATCACTTTCTCTGAACTGTAATCAGAGCTCTCGAATTGTTCTATGAGCAGCACTACTAATGGGCCCTGCACGACACCCTACACTGTCCCCAGCAACACCATCACAGAACTCCTATCCACTCTATCATACCCCTTCCCAACCCTTCCAATTCTTCCCCATCAAGGCAGGACCCTGCCACACCTCCAGTGCACCCTTGCATGCCTAGCTGAGGCTATTTGGTTCACACCCTTGATGTCTCCTCTCCACAGTTCCTGCTGGTTTGGCTGGGGACTGAGAGCACCCTGTTCAGACAGCACTGCAGGACTGGCCAAGCACCAGCTGCCTCTGAGCAGGCAATGACTCAATTCGTCCTACATTTCTCTCAGTTCAACTCTCTTCTCTCCTACAACTCTTCGCAGAAAGTATGGAAATGCAACTTCTATGCCATTCTGCCAAAGGTTCCTGATGATATCACTGGCAGAGACATCTTGGTTAGTAAAGTCTTGTGGTGAGAAACCAGGCTCATGAGACAAGGGTCCTGGGGTCTCAACACAGACTAAAAACCGAGTTTCACTCAGTTCACACAGGAACTTGATCTCACTCCTCGTTTCTTTGTCTATTAACAGAAACATGAAAGAGCCTATGAAAACTAAAGTTCAGAAAGGTGTTGGGAGTTAAAGACAATGGTTGTACATTGGAATACTGCTGTTTTTAGCACTGAAGAAAGAACAGAGTAGTCTTGTGGCTCTCAAGAACATGTTGAAAAAAAAGAAACTAAAACTACATTCAAGTGCTTGGGGATAATTGTAGTTTGGGGGTATATTCTGAATACCAAACATAATTTGGAAGGAACTCCAACTATTTTTAAGGAGAGAAGTGACACATGGAAGTTATTTTCATGTTAGCTGGAGAGACATCGAAGGAAATGCAAATTTAACCCTCAGACTGGGAAGGGCAAAACTGCAGCACATTCCACTTTCATGAGATTTAAATAAGTCTCTTCACTACAGACAAATAAAGCTCTTACAAGCAAATCACAGATCTCAGCTCTGCTCCTTCCAGAAGCTGCCAGAAAATCTTGACTTCTATTTCTTTTAACCATGTGGTTATACACGATTTGGGTGACTATAGCAATCACAAGCTCTTTGTTAACATACCAGTGCTGCGCATAAACTACCGAGAAGTCAATGACCTGGGCTCATCTTCTACCCAAGGCACTGATCTATCCTGATCAACACAGTGATTTAACTGCTGCAATGCACTCACTATTTCAATCAGATCTTGCTATAAATTCACTAGGCTGGATATAAGAAGAGTCTCACCCTTTCCTTTTCAAAGAAAAATAATGAAGGTAATCACACCATTATAAAGAGGCTCCTCCAGGCACATCAGATACCTCAGGTAACTCAGAACTCTTGAACCCCAAACTAAATTGATGTCTACGGTGTGTCCAGCAACAGAAAATGTGAGATGGAAAGCACCAGCTGTTCTACGTACTTGCATTGCCACCGACAAGACTTCAACAGGAATTAAAGAGGGTGAGCAGGGAATGCTGCCTGGCATAAAGATTTTTTGGTTTG
Source organism: Drymodes brunneopygia (assembly GCA_013400955.1). Lineage (NCBI taxonomy): Eukaryota > Metazoa > Chordata > Aves > Passeriformes > Petroicidae > Drymodes > Drymodes brunneopygia. The sequence goes on along the minus strand of VZTZ01024323.1, from coordinate 121,894 downwards.
GTTCTATTCTCCAGGTCGAACAACCCCAATTCTCTCAGCCTTTCCTCATAGAAGAGGTGTTCCCTCCTTCTAATCCACTTTGTGATCACCTGTTGGAGAGGGTCCAGAAGAGAGCCTTCATTCTCCATCCTGTACTAAAGGATGAATCATCTCATGTTTAATTAACAGCTTTCTCAAGCTGTTCCAGCTAAACCCCTAAACCCTCAATTCACCACCATCTAAACATGGGGACACCATCAGGCAACTCCAAGTGATTGTCACCTGTCCAATGAAGAATAGCTAAGGTTACATTAGCAGGTACCTTGATTCCTCACTCTGGTTTTCAGGGATCAGACTGTTATTGAACTGCACATCCTAAAAGAGCATGAGACATTACAAAACAATTTTGACAATGTGCTAACACATTTTTCTGCAGTGAAACCTGCAGGATTGCTGAGCTAATGGCCAAGCTTTTTAAATCACAAGATCAGTCACTTCTTCCTCAGCCTTCTGTATGCAAGCCTCTCTTCTGTCATGTGACCATCAGGTTCAGAAAAATTAAGACAGCTTATCTCTCCTGAGTCTTTGATGCAGTGTTGGCCCTGTTTTTCTGGTTTAAGAGCTTATGGATAGTGTTACTGTGAGCTGTAAACTTAGTCATAAGCCTAACAAGTTTGCATTTTACCTATGCAAACTATTCTTCGGCGTATAAACAATGTATATTTTCTTTCCATAAACAGAAATATGATTATGATTATCTATGATTAAAAGAAATATTTGAAACTGACATGGAATAGTGGAAAATAACATCCTGCAAAGATGGTGTCCATTTTAGTTTTGACCTGCAACTGTGCTTTTAAGTGTTGCAAAATAGACAAAGCAAAATCTGAACAGACATAGACAAATTTGGGAAGTTCATGAGGTAAATAAATCTATCTACTGATGATATGAAATTATCTTGTCTGCATGAGGCAACATACTGACTGTTTAAAATCTAAGGTGGCCTTTTCACTTCTTCCTGTAGTGAGCTCCAGCTCATATTCTACTTTTGAACCTTCTCATCTCTGATGTCCATTCAACTCCAGATCTGTCAGGCCTTGAGAGATGGTCAGCAACAACTGGAACTGTAGTGAGGTCAGGCAAGACTGAACACAGCATGATGACAATCGTTCCTGCTCCATTTCTCATACGTGTAATTGCTCAAATATTAAAGCCCAGGGCTTCCTTATTACAGTTGTCCCATATTTCTTGGCAATAAATCACATTAAGGTGTCATTTTATTATGTATCAAATATCTTGGTGTGTACCTTTTTCTGTGGTTGCTACAGGTCCTACACAAATGAAGGAATGCATCATTACATCTTCACAGGAGCTGGCAGGACACACAAGAAGAAGTTCACAGTATACAGTGATAAAGAAGAAAGAGGAGACACAAAATGAAGGTGGAAATTCGCTTCAAAGACTTTCTACAGAGGGACACCAGAGAAAAGAAGATTACAACACAGAGAAAAATAATGGCTCCCCTGGAAGGAGTGATTAGTGTGGGCATTAGATCTAAAAACCAGGCACCACTGGGTTGAACTCAACTGTTCCAGACAGTCAACTGTTGGCTGAACTGTTCAAGGAGTTGCATGCCCCCCATTGCCTAAGTTTTTCACTTAAGATTTCATGGTCATAGAGATTTAGCAGTAATATTAAAACTACACATAGAGGAAATTTCTCTACACTAGCATAAATATATCTACTTTAATATGAGATTGTTTTGTGAATCACATTAACCTATTAAACCTGAAACCTCTGTACTACACCAACCTTTGTACATGCAATAGTCCCAAAATTTCCAGAAACATCTAATGGCCATCACCTCTTCAAACATCTACAGTGACTGAATTATGACACTCAGGAAGTAATTTTTTTTTTAATTATAGGGCCATTAGGAAATAATGTTGAGTATTATAAACCTTTCTATGGAGCATGTTACATAATTCAGAGGAAAAATTAGAAAGGTAGTCTAGTTTCAAAGTGGTTCAATTTTCCACGTGCAAAGCAAGTTTGCCAAGCATGAAGGAGGTTTACAGGGAAGTACATGAAATAAACCCCAGCGGGTTTCATTGTCTTATCACTGTGATGGCAGAATAAATATCTGGCAGACAAAGAAACACAGGTTTCTTTCTATAAAAGAAACAAAACCAACCAACCAAACACCAGAACAAAGCCAGCAAGCCACTGAATGATTTGCTCTTGAGCACTTTGCCTCCCAACCAAATTTCATTCACAATTCATTACATCCAAAAGTAGTTCTATGGTAGTCAGATACAGCAAAAACAGAACTGATGAAGAGGTGAACAACAAACATCAGAAAATTGTGGAGACACACCTAAATAATTGAACTTTCAGCAAGATCTAGAAAGCATTTAAGTCAGACATTATTTGTATGGGTTTGGAAAGAATTCTGCCTGTGGCCAAGGTACTCCCATAATTTCTTGTGAGAGGAACTTTGCACTTTACAGAAACCTTTTAGTAAGTTACAACAGGTAACTTAGTTCATGGTTGGCATCATTCAGGCCAGCACCTTCCCAGTGCCAAGGAAAAGAAGACAAGGAGTACAAGTGCCAGTACAACACTGCTGCTCCCCACTCGCTCCAGTTCCAGCCCACGCAGCAGAAACTCTCTTACACTGCAGTCCTAACCTGTGTAAGCCACCTGGCAAAGAACATTCCCATGTGCTTCACTAGCCTGGCCTTGACTACTGTTCTTTCACCTCAGAGATGAGGCTTCTCTGAGGGAGCAGCTGATGTGTGCATCAGAGCTTCTCCCGCCCCTGCTTTCCAGACCTAATACAGAACGAAGAAATAGACCCCGTGGGTCATTAACAATGCGTTCTCCATTCTTACATCCCTGCTTAAGAGGTTCTCTGGCTTTGCTATAAGGGGAACTGATCTGCCCTGATAGTCAAGTGTCTGGGCAACCTCATCTGTGGCAAGTCTTTCCTTAGATTTCTGAGGTCAATGTGGAATGACTGAAACATAGATACTATTTTAATGATGCAATTTGTAAGTAAAGGATTGGTTTTTAAGAGTAAAAGAGATGAAATAGAAACAAAATTGAAGAGAATAGTTAAGGGTGGAAAGAATAAAACAGTCGTCAGCTGGCCGAGTAGAAAGTAGAGTTTTAGGAGTGTTGAAGTTAGTAATGCACAAAAGGGGAGCAGTGAGAAGAGCTGAAATCTAGCCATAAAAAGGTGTGTGTATGACATACATCAGAATGTCAAAGAGATGATACCTGGGAGACCGATAGGATTACAACATGCAGTAAATATGAGTTGGCTAAGGTCCTCCACAGTGGAACTGGATAGGATTCTGCTAAAAGAGAGACTGTGATCTGTTTCTTATCCCAGATGAGTTGAGGAAAGCACACCATCACTGAAGCAAAGGCTGTGGGGAAGACAAGGCAAGCCACTAACTGTGAATGACTTGAGCTTTTAGCATCACAGACATGCCAAAAAAGAGATTCCAGACCAGGTGACATGGAGAAGCAGGTCTGGTTGAAACACAGCTTGTAACACTGAAACCCAACACAACTAAAACATAAGCACAGGGTAGAAACCCGCTAGCATGTAAGCACCCAGGAGTGTTTACCACCCATGGAAACCTTGTCACAGGGGCATACCTAAGCTCGAGGCCCAGAGAAAACATCTCGGGACCCACGTTGCTGTATCAGGTGCCAATTGCTCTACCAGCCCTCGTTGCTCAAGTGCCATCATTGCAGCAACGGGGCCCATGGCCCTGAGGGACGGGGCCGAGCCGGGCGCCCGCTCGATCCCGCAGGTGCCATTTTGTGGCACCACAGGCCCGAACCGCTCCCGCGGCCCCCGCAGGGCTCCCCGCCGCCGCCCCCCCGCCCCAGGAGGCTGCGAAAGGGGGCATGGCGGGGACCGGGGCACGGCGGGACTCGCACTCCGGCACCGGCACCACCGGCACCACCGGCACCTCCGCCCGCGGGCCGCGCCTCCCGCCGCCCCCGCCCGCACTACATTTCCCGGCAGCGCGGGGC
>VZTZ01024323.1:76662-117590 GCA_013400955.1 Drymodes brunneopygia | reverse complement strand
GGGGCCCCGTACGGGGCTGCTGGGAGGGCCCGTGCCTCGCCTCCTGGCTTTCCGGAGCGTCAGGAAGGGAAGGGTTGTTTGGGGTTTTTTTATTGTAGGTGCAAGCCGAAGGGGGAAAACCCCGCAGCCTAAAAACAGCATCACCGCTTCCTCAGTTCCCGGTGGGACCGGTAACGGCAGCGCCAGGCAGGGGCTGTGGGGGGGAGGGTGGCCAGCCGGTTCCCAGGTGGTTCTACGGGGGAGGCGGTTCCTTCCTCTGGAGGGCTGTGACACTTCAGAGGTCGGGTTTTAAAATCGTTTATTTGATTTATGGTTTCTGTAATCACTTCGCAGGCATCCTGGAGACTAACAGCTGTTGGGGGATGATGGTGGCTCCGGGCGGGGTCTGCTTGTGGGTGTTCGTTCCAAACGCAAAGTCAGGCCCTGTGAGGCTGTGGCTGTTCACACACCACTGTACACCTTTCTAGGAAGGACCAGCAATATGAGGTTGGCATCTGGGCCATCTCCTGTACCCACCCAAAACTGTACCCACCAGTATCTGGGAGTGCACACAAACAAATACGGACAACATGAAAACAAGAACAGAACCTTCAAAGCTCAGGCTTGGTTTTGGTTGCTTCTAACTGAAAACTAGTGCCCAAGTTAGTCTGTGCATTTTCTTTGCTCAGAAAGTTGGTAGATGACTCTCTTTCTTCAAGACCTGTGGGTGATCTGTCAGTTAAAAAAAAAAGTGGAGGTCTCTGTTGAACATGATGGAAACCTTTTCCCACTTTCCTAGCTGACCTTCCCTTCCTAATATATTTTTCAGTCTCAGTTTTCAGAAGTCTAGAAATTTTCCAGTGGAGCTCCATGTCCCCATATGGCAAATTTAAGCCCAGTGTGAACTGGTTTACTTTTTTAGTTACTGTTATCGTATGTTGGATCCATAGATAAAGCAATCCGTGGATCACAGTTTAAAATGCTACAGATAGGCAGATGTACCTTGTTTATCAATTCAGTGGTGCCTTCAGTAATTAATAGTTCCCCTAATATAAATATTGCACAATATAAGTATTATGTGCCTATTCGCTAATGCCTACAAAGGCAGGTGAGATTAAACCCCAAGATATTAATTACAGGTGTGTGACATACTAATGTGGACAAACCAAAAACATGCACCTTACATACAAAAGGTCTTTTTCCTAAGGGAAAGGTCACAGACATTATCTAGAAATCAAAAGGCATAAAAGCAACATTTCCATAATTATTCAGAAGCTGCTGTAATGCACGAGCATGTCACTTATATTTTCTCCATTTATCCATCGGGAACATTAAATGCAAAACTGTTTTCTGTGGCTTAGGAAATCCCTGACTGAATGTGTCCATATGCTCTTGGGGAAAGAGCATTTTGTGCTCTTGTGTTTGCTTTCACTGTTCTTACTCTGTTTGCCTAAGTACGTGCTGCTGGCCACATGAGCAGTAAAATACAAGGTTAACTAGATGTTTTGACTAACACAGTATGGCTGTTCTTCTGCAATGAACAATGTCACTGCCAGTGCTGTAGAGGTATCAGTCGTGTCAGATCAGCTTTGTAATTTAGCTTTCTGAAATGAAACACTTCTTTCTTTAAACTGCTGCTCTGAGCAATAAGAGTGTTCTCCACAACCACTTTGGAAAGTGTCCAGTACTTATTACATACATACATAAAAGACTCTTGAATCTCTGAAATGGGACTTCTGGTAGGCAATCACGAAAAATGCTGGGTTTTAATACACTTTTTCTTGTGCATGTATTCATTTTTTAAACAACCTGCATAAAATAATTATAATTTTCACCATGAAAATCAGTGTGATTTCCAGAACTAAGGGTGTAGAAGGAAAGGGCAATTTCTTTTCTTTCATTTACACCTTGAGGATGACAGTCACTTGTTATCACCTACTTGTTTATTGTGAGAAACTGAATAATCATTCAGTTCATCCACACCATTTGAGATGTTGTATTCCTCTGTCACACCTCTCCCCTCTCAATTCTTCCAAGCTGTTGAAATGTTTAGGCAAAATCTGTTGCACAGTGTGACAGTCTGTTCACTCTTCAGCATACCTTCCAAGTTGTTCTAGATCTTTTCTGAGATGGGAGTAAAAAGCAGGGGAATTAGTTCTCACTCAGCATGGAAGATATGGGTGCATGATGGATTCATTGTGGTATGATTATTGCTTTTATTTTCTTGTCCTTTCTTCCCTGGAAAACTTATGTCACTTTACCTGTTATTCTGATGTACTTTCCAATGCTTCCTGAACTCTTTCCCTTCTTCAGAGACCATTGATTTGGGTTTTTAAAAAAGCAAGCAGTTGTAAGCCTGACAGATTTTGAAACAAAATCCAGTCTAAAACTAGGTGGTCTTGTGGTCTTGTTTTCTTCAAGTGTAGTTTTCAGGGAACAGGAAGGAGGCTGAGGAAGATAAGGTTGGTGGAACTCTCCTTCAACCACAGGAAGTTAAATGGGCAACAGTGAAGTGCTTTACAAATGGCTTTCTTTGAGTTTCAGCTGTGGAATTAACATGTTACAGATTTCAAGTCTAGTACAGAAAAATATTTCAGAAATTAGGTGAGCAATAATGAAAAATACAGACCTTTCAGAAAATATAAGGGACTTACTTTATATTCTGATATATGAGAAGTGATATATGAGTGCTAAGATAATATCCTGCATTCAAATGGAACAAAAATGGGGAAAAAAGTTCTGTCTCTGTAATACTAAGATGATTTCGTAGGATTTCTGTGGGTGGTGTTCCACACTTAGCAAGTGGTGTCTTGGGGGAAAAAAATGACAAAATCAAAATCTCCGATGGGTATTCAAAGTCAGCTGTGAAAAAAAAGTTTTAATTTGATTTCTCCATTTCTAGTATAAAATATAGTGAAAGATAAAGGACTACAAAAGCAGTGATAAGTTTTTTCCTTAGGTTTAGCTGAGAGTAAAGATCTCCTGGACAACTTTCCTTTCTTCACAAATTTCCTTGAGACTTTTTTGTCATACCACTTTGTGCTGCTGTGGCATCACATGCATCCACCAACCAACATGATGCTCGGTTTAATCCATCAGTAGCCAGCTACAGGCATTAAAGTCAGAGTTGAAATGGGACAACAGTGAATTTTACAATAAGAATCTTACATATAATACTCAGAGATACAACAGTTTATTGTAAGGAAAATGTATTAACAAATGCATTGGATGCATTTCAAACAAGTGTCGGCAAATAGACATAACAAAATCATGAAAGTGTAAATATAGTAATAAAAATACAGCAAAATGTAGTACAACTTAAAAAATGGTTGAGAAGTGTGACTAAAAGAGCAGAACAGGATTTTTCCACCTGCTTTTAGTTTTGGAATGTCTTTTTCCTTATACTCTCTAACTTTCTAACCTACAGAGTACTGCATAGGTCAATACTCATTAGTACTCAAGACCTCAAAGCCCTGAATACAAATCATCTCCCCAGTTTAGATCAGAATTTTACATGATGAACACAGCAGTTTGCACTGTGTGTTGTGTCGTGCGTACCATGCAGCACAAGCGTGTAGCACTGAGGCACATCCAGAACCACCATGTGGAAATCAGGCCAGTACACTCTCAGCTTCTTTTGGGGTGTTGTTCAACTTAAATATTAAGTGGAGTACTAAGTGGACCATAGAAGTCTAGATTTGTAGATGAGGGAGAGTGACATTTAAGTTTGAATCAAACCTGGCAAAGCAGAGATAATTTAATCCCTGGTCCCTCAGAAATCAGCTGGATCACTCCAAAGGTAGCAGGTTTGAGGCTCTTTTGAAGTAACCGGGGGAACACAGTGAAACCATGTCCAAGCCAATACACTCCTGTAAATATTCATACTTAGTGTTCATGAATTTGTATGTTCTCTGAAAAAATAGTTTCACCAAAATGTTTATATATGGATTTCCTCTGTAGCTGAAGACCCTAATAACTTAGAAATTTTAGAGGAAAAGGCAAGTTAAAATCCAAAAGCAAAGTAGTGCTGTGATTTTGCATATAGCAGAGACCCAAGGGTTAATGTCATTGCAGCTGGCAGCTAAGTGTGATATCATGGACATAAAAGTTAGCATAAAAATATCAGCAATTTTTCCCTTCATAGCATTTTTTTCCAATTTGCAGGCCAACGATGCAGAGGAATGTATCAGCCTTTATTTTACTCACAGACATTAGCAGCATTATCTCAACTTTTGAGAAATACACAGCAAGCCAAAATCAACCATCGCAAGACATGCAAGTATATTCTGGCACTCAGAAAGTTTTACTGAGGGACAGAGGGTACTTTCTGTCTTATTGAAAGGCACTTACATGAGAATAGGCAAAAGTCCTGATACTTAATAATCACATTACAACCCTAGTAAGTAGGGTTCAGAGCTGGAAACTCCCGTCTCCTTTAGGCCTATAAAAAATAAAGTAACAGACAGAGGAGCAAAGGAACAATTTTTTTTTTCATGGTAGCTTACAGTGATACAAGTATGGAATGAATCTGAACACTGAGAGAATTAGTGGCCATGTTACAGAGTGCATTAGAATACACTAGAAACTCTGTACCTCACTCTCCCCAGGCTGTTTAACATCTCAAACAGGACAAAAAGCAACAAAATTTGAAAAGAAGGAAAAGCAGAGAAATGAAGATTAAGTCAGGCACAGAATTATTATTCGTTTCCCTCTCCCCCTATAATTTATCTTCATTTGTAGCCCCTACTTTCATAGAAGACTGCCCTGGCTTTCCAGTAGGGCACAGATCTGCAAGCCCACATGAGATATTCATGACTGCCACATTTGGAGTCTTCCCTCCAGCACATGGAGGTTTATATTAGTTCTTCGGTTATACCCTGCTGTTTCCATTCTGTGTTCTCCTCCAATCCCTACTTATTCCTGTACTAGAACACACTCTCCTACCCACTGCTTTCCTATATATTCAATTAATAAATTAAAACCTTGCTAACTTTTCTTTCTGTTAAATTGATATCAGTCTTGCTGCCTCATTTCCCAGACCTCCAACCTTTTTGCTGGCTTTGCTTCCCTGCCGTGTCTCTAATTTTTCCATGTCAGAAGCATTGCATTACTCTTTTTAGGAAGAGTTTTTTCCAAGTCCTGAGTGGTAGGAAACTGCCTCATTCTCTTTACTATTCAGTGAGAATTATGAATTACCTTTTTTTTTCAACTTCTTCCCTTTAAATCCATCCTGACAGCCTGTACATAGCTGTACTGTAAATGATGTTTTAGTCCGAATTCCTCCAGTAACTATTCACAATTTTTTGTTGTTTTTTATGAAGAAAGGAGAAAAATCTCTCGTGAGACACTTCCTCCTGCTGTACAGGCAGGTACTCTAGAAAGTAAGGATGCCTGTAAGAACATACCATGGGCACATAGGGGAGTGTGCAAAAGCTCTGAGCAAACAGCTACATAGCAGCAAGTCTTCAGCTGATTGTGGCAGCCAGCTGATTATCTGTGTTCATTGTGCATCAAGCTTACAGCTTGTACATTGGCAAATAAAATCCTAGTGCAGGATCAGAGAACACACTGCTAAAAAAAGCTGATTTGTAACAGCTCTTGGGCACATACTTAATATTTGAAAATATGCTGTAACATTTCTGCATCACACTAGAATGCACCCTTTTTTTTATTCATCTCGCTGTTCTGAATAAAATGGGTTAACTCTGGAGGCTGATGAGAGCTCAGCCAATGCTGCCTGATTACTGGACTGATAGAACAGGCATTCCTGTATGGGTAAAGAACATAATTTCACACACACCCCTGTGTATAATATTACCTGCTGCCAAGGTTAGATGCAAGAGCATCCATAAAACAATTTCTCTTTGCATAGGAGCCCCAATTACATTAATCTTGTTTTGCAAGCTTTCACTCCTCTTGCCACACAATCCTCTGCACTATGTGAACATATGATAAATTTCATTGCAGAGCTGGCCCATACCAAAATATTTTCTTGCAGGTCTTTACTTACCCTTTCAGAGGATTTGCTACACTGATGAAAATGCTCAGGGAATGAAAAACAATCTATTGGGTCCTGACATTGCAAACACAACAGGCAGTGAACTATGGGACCTGAGCATCCAGTGGCTAAGTCATGATGGGACTTAGTGCTGGCACACTCCTCTTCCAATGAGAATTTGTGCCTCTCCTAATCTTTGAGGAACACCAAAGCTGCTGGTTATATTTGCTGTGTAGTTAGTAAATACTTTGAACAGATGTTAATGCAGCACATCTCACCCCCTCACTAAACAGGACTTGGCATTTTTCCCGGATGAAATTAATGGGGCACCAGTGGGTAATAGTTTGTCACTTCTACAATTCCTGTATTTTCTAGTCTGCTAACAGAGGGAACTAAATTCCATAAACCTCCGTTAGATGGTAAATACCACTCAAAGGAAATGCACATAGTAAATAAAAATTAAAAATGTCACTTAGACTTCTGTGTTCAGGATGATGATCCTTCCTCTTGGCTGGAATCTCCTTTGCCCCAGCTGTTTTTCTTCTGCAGGAATAAAAAGGAAAAGTAAATTTTGAGGAACTCTGGCTAAGTGGTGTTTGCCCTGTTTCCTTCGGAGGCAGCACAGGAGATATCTGACTTCTATTAGCAAGGCACTAGGGTTTTTATGAAGACCCACTCCTCTCTTAGAAGTTGCAATGTGTGTCTAAGGGCAAGTTTGTGTAGGCTGCAGTTACAGTGACATACCTGCAATTGCTAAAGCTGCTGACACTGCCAGTGAAAACTTATCATGGAATTATAGAATACACTGAGTTGGAAGGGACCCATCAGGATCATCAAGTCCAACTCCTGGCCCTGCACAGGACACCCCAAGAGTCACTCCATGTGCCTGAGAACATTATCCAAACACTTTTTGAACTCTGTCAGGCTTGGTGCTGTGACCACATCCCTGGGGAGCCTGTTCGAGTGTTCAGCCACGCTCTGGGTGAAAAATCTTCTCCTGAGATCCAGCCTAAAAATCTCCTGACTCAGATTCATGCTGTTTCCTTGAATCCTGATGAGAGTGAAGAGATCAGTACCTGCCCCTCTGCCCCTCCACTTCCCCTCGTGAGGATGCTGAAGAGCACAATGAGGGCATTTTAGAATTCTACAGTAAGCATTCAAAAAAAGCAGAAAGATCAGACTGTTTACAAGCATATTACACTATTCCACTTCAACAGCTGGGGTAAATGGAGGATAACTGATGCTTTAATATCAAAATATTTATTGCATTTTGAGTGTTCTGATAGAAAAAAAGAAATAATATGAGAGCTTTTAAGAGAATATGGCTCCAACAGCATGACAGGATATTCTTGTTTGTTTTTATACTCTAAAGTAAGGATGACTATCCTAATCACTATGCAATTGCATTTATCCAGCTTAGACCAACCTTTACTCACTATTTGTTTTATCCACGCTTCTTGTGACACATCTATAATCAGGATTAAATGGTGGTAAAGTCAGGTGAACGTAATGAACTACCACAGATTCACATGAAGCATAAATAGCACTCTAGTGTGCTACTGTGTACACTGTTCAGCAGAGGTGCTAATATCTACCTGACAACAGATGCCAAGTGTTTCTTGAAGTTCAGGTAGGCCAAAATGCAATACAGCCCTCAGTAAAAAAGGCTACAGACTAGCAGTACACTTCCACAGCACTACACACAAGCAGAAGTGATAGCACTTACAAAGCTCCTCAAACATGTTCTTATGACTTGAATAACCTTGGGTTCCTTTGAAGACATCCAGCAGCATGTTACACAAAACAAACAACACCAGTCCCAATTCTGCACTCCTGGAATTCTGACAGTGCTCAAAAATCAGTCCAAAAGCAACATGTGGTAAGAGGGAGGCATCCTCATCTGATACAAATTAGAGTAGTTCCATTTCTAGACTAGAATCAAGAGTAATGATTCCACTTGTGTCTTCTCTGACACAAGACTGTGAAAGATGCTTATCTGACAGTCTTAAAAATGGTTTCTCTACAACCTAGTTTTAGTCTTTCGTAACGTAGGCTAGTAAAGTGAAGCTATCTGGTGAGTTATGTTTCAACAAGTTTTATTCAGCAAGTTTCTTACATGCAGGAAATCTTCATACAAGGTGGGGAAAGGGGACATGTCTCCCACCTTCTAGCCTCCAACTCCAATCATAAGGTCACTCTCAATGCTAAGTGCTATTAATTTCGAAGTATTAGTGCAAAGCACGTATTTAAACCTTTTTAAAATTAAGTAAATGGGTTGGGTTTTTTACACTTTCTTGTTTTAAGCAAGCCACTTTAAAAAATACAATCCACAAAAAGAAAGCAGCAGCCAGTGTCACTGGCTCTCACTAGTCTCCTGAATGTAGTGCTTGAATACAATAATACTGGAAAGCAGGCATATTAACGATCATGATAATGATTTGCCAAGCAAACGCCTTCAGTCATGTTTTTTTCTGGTGGTCCTAAGCGTTCTCTCATCATACAAACTTTCCCTGAAGCTGTGAATGCTCAACAACTGTAATTACAGAGTTCTGCTGCCTAAAGATGAGCATACGGTTAAAAAAACCCTCCAAAACAATGCTGTCCTAGGGGACTTATGTATATATAGCAGTAAATGTAGAGCATCTCATTGAATTAGCAAACCCAAGACTCTAGTCTGACTACAACCAAGAACGTGTTTCTTAAGCTTAAGCGTCATTCATTCCCTTAGAGGGACGCCACCCTGAAAGGTGAAACCCCTTCCCGTGCAGCACGGTTTCACACTGGCCAGGTGACCTCTTTACATCAACCGCGCCTCTAGCTGCAGGTCTCAGCATGGAGTGACAACCACTCCATGTGTATAAATACTTTTTTTAAACAAAAACAAACAAAAAAGCAAACAAAAACTCACACAAACAAAAAACAAACAAACAAAAAAACCAGGGAAAGTGCGGGGGAGTTGTCCCGAGAGCCTCTGCCCAACACACTGCTCCGTCCTTTGAGCTTTTGACCCTACTCTGGCCTCAGGAAGAGCCCACGGGGCGAAGCGTCGTCACAGCCACCCGGGGCCGCAGCTCTCCTTTCCGGGGACGATCCAGCAGCTCCGTGCCGGGCCCGCTCCCCCTGCTCGGCTGAACCCCATCCCGGCAGCCCCAGGCGGAGCGGGGACAGCGCCGCGGCAGCCGCAGCTCCCAGCCCGGCGTTTCGCCGCCGCAGAGCGGACACGGGACGGGGCATGCCCTCCCGTCCCGTCCCGCCCCCGGGTATCCGCTCAGCCCCGCGCCGGGGCGGGCTGCCCGTTAAAGGCAGGGCTGCTCCACTCCGCTCCGCCTCGCTGCGCTGCCTGCTTCCTTCGCACGGCTGTCGCCGGCCCGTCCGCCCCAGACCCGCGCCGGGAGGCGGAGGTGCCCTGCCTGTCCTGCAGCCCGGCAGGCGAAGGTACCCCCGGTGCCGGGGCGCTGTGGGCCGGGCGGGCGCCGGGGGACGAGACAGGGTGTGCGGGCGTTCGGCAGGAGAATCGAGGGCCCTGTCCAGCCGGGCGCTGCGGGGCAGCGGCGCGTCCCGGGGGGGCGGTGAGCCGGTCACTGCAGCTGAACGCTGCCCGTGGGGTTTCTTGTGACCCTGATTGGGTTGGTAGGCGCGCTGTGCCAGGTGAGAGTAAGGTTATCCAACATCCTCCGGGGGCTGGGGAAAGTACTGATACACTTCAGCCCTCGCACAGCCTTGGCTACAGAGCTACTGTATTTTTGTGAGATCGCAACTCTCCCGGTACAGTGAGGAAGATTCGTCCTTGCCAAACCCTGCTCTGGTGATTGCATGATCAACCTTTAGTCCTTCGACTAGCAAAGGTGGTGTGGCGTTCAGCTGCCAGCCTCAATCCTGCCCTTGTGATTCATGAGCAGTGATATTCTCTGTCGGCGGTGAGTGTTGGCACAGGTTCCAACAAGCCTTTGCTGGCCAAGTTATGTGCACTTGAAATCGGTCTGATACTTTTCTACCCCATAAAAGCCCTCCCCGCTTATATCTGTGTGGACATAGGCGTACTAAAACACAATACAAGGCATCAGAAGTGATCTGAGATCTTATATGTGCCAAAGGCCCCCTTAGTTAATTCACTTGTAAATACATCCCTGCTCATTTTCGTTGACAAGCCAAAATCGGGCAAGCGAGTGGCAAATTTAATTGTCTGTATGGATATGCTTGGTTACAGTAGCTGGTGTAATTAGCAATACTAATGCATTGAGTGAGAACGGAGACCCAGTCAAATCTGGGCTAGGGAAGAGATGTGTCCATGGAAATTAAGCATCTCATTGAAGGATGCAGAGTTGGTCTTCTAACAGGAAGTCTCTTGTGGTCTGTATGCATAAACAGCTCTATTTTATTAAGTGAAAGTCATACTTTTCTGAAAAATCTAATGTGTCTCTGACTTATACAAGCCTAATGTATGAATATTTTACTTAAAGAATTACTGTCATAAATTTTAAACTGAGTTTAGGTCAAATTGTGTATTGCCTCTGAAGGCAATTGCCTCACTTGGTTTTCCATAGGGATTAGCTTTAACTTTGCCTTATCTATGCCGGAGATAACAGTCCTCTTTCATGCAATTGGAGGGTTTTATGTTAAGTGCATTAATTTAGTGCAATCAAGTTAAATTCAGGAACTGCAGTTATTTTAAAGACTTGTTGCTTCTATTCTAGACTCAAAAAAGAACTTGTGCTTCTAAAAACTTGCACTTTTTTATGTACATGAAATTTTATACCATTTTTCCTTTAAAACTCTGTTTTTGCTTAGAACTGTAATAGTTCTATAGATATGAGAGCCTATTACAGGAAATACCAATATTGGCTCTAGAAAAATGTTCCAGTGCTATTTTGGTATTTATTTAAGTTCTTACTGGTGTTACTGTCTCTGCACATTTTGTCACATTTTAGTGAAAACGAAGAATAGAAAGTACTCAATGGAAAGCATTCACCCCATGACTTTGCCAGAAAGAACTTGTTTTCCTACCCACTATGTCTTTGACAAATGTTTTTCTGTTATCAGAACAGTTTTAAGATGTTCCAATGTTTCTGCCAGAAAGCTTTCTGAAATAACTAACTCTGGTATAGCAGTGGCCTATTTCTTTTCAGCTCCAGCCTAGTTTCCCATGTAGAAAACCTGAGACTTGTGGTAACACGTGTATGTTCACATGCTAAATTTCATGAACTTTGCTCAGAGTAGCAGAGACCTAAGTGACTTAACTCCTGGCGCTTGTCAAACACGATTACCTATACACATAGATAGCAAAGTTAACTAAGAGATGTAATCAGACTGGGCATGTAGTGCTAAAGGTTGAAGTGTAAGTGCCAGCGTGCTCTACCTTTAGCTGAGAAAAGAAGATACTCTTGCTTCATAATGTTGTTAGTCAAAGATTAAAACCTGTTTTGACCAAGGATTAATTTCTTGCACAGCTTTTGTATGCTGGGAAATAAAATAACATTCCTCCAAGGACTTAAAGGCCTGCTTGGTGTCAGTATTACTGGGATGTTGTACAGATGTACACAGACCTGAGATGGTAGGATTCAAGCCTATGATACTGGCTTAATGCAGGGAGGTGAAGAGAAGAAACTCAATAGCCTTGCAGTGCATTCTTAAAGAACTGTGTTCAACTGCAAAAGCAATTTTGGTAGCATATCCTCAATATTGGTAGCACAGGTAGCTGAAAAGTCAATAGTGACGGACAGTTATTTACCTGGTGTGCTTTGGAGATTTACAAGTATATTGTCTTCTGAAGCTCCTTATGCTCATGTTTTTCCAGCACAATTGGGACTGTGACTTGTTCTACATATGACTTCATGGTGACAAGGAGTGTCTACAAAGCAAAACAAGTTGTGGTCCTAAAAGCAGAATTTTTCCTGACCTATAGTACTAGTTCATGAATGCTGAAGTTCTTTGATCAAACCCTAAGTTTTGATTTGTAATTGTCATGCATTTAAGATGCTCAACGGGCAGATTTCTATTATTAGTAGTATGTATTTATTTATTTTAGATTTGTGTCCATATTCTGTCAGAGCAGAGAATGAAACCCATGACATGAGGGATGGGGAATTTCTAAAGCAGATGAGGGCAGGTGTTTTCTACTGCTACTGAATGGTAAATGAATTGTGTACTGCATCCTGGAGGAGAGTGAGGATGAGACAGAAACAGGACAAATGGATTAGACATGCAGATGTAGGCCTATATATTTTTTTGAAACAACACTCAAAAGCTGGCTAGAGAAAATGTTTAGAATGGATCTGAAAATGTTTTTGCAATGTTGATGTTTGCATTTTCTCTATGGTTTACCCTATCTGGTAAATGTTTTGGGTTTTTTATCAGGTATCTGAAGAACTAGCCTGAAGATGAACTTCTTCCTGGAAACATTAAGATTCCTTGTACTTTTTCTTTATTACTTACTGGAGTCACTGGTGTTCTTGGTTGTGCCGGGACGGAAGAAGAATGTTAGTGGTGAAATCGTATTAATAACAGGAGCAGGAAGTGGCGTTGGAAGACTCTTAGCTTTAAAGTTTGCCAGGCTTGGAGCCACGGTGGTCCTCTGGGATATTAATCAAGAGGGGCTCAACTGCACAGTTAAACTGGCCAGAGAAAATGGAGCGGGAAGAGTACACTCTTACGTCTGTGATTGTAGCAAAAGACAGGATGTCTACAGAGTAGCTGACCAGGTAAAGTATCTTATTTGTGGCTTTGACATTATTCTGAGATGAGTGCAAGCTCAATGAGTGCATGATTAAGTTTTCTAGTGGATTCAAAGCAAGATATTAAAGTTAATTCATTCTAAATGTATTGTGCTTCCTATCTATTTCAAGAATTCTGGTTTTTAGAGTTGACTTGTGTATCTCTATTCCTTAAAAATAAAAAGAGCTGGCTCTCTTTTTCAATAGCTCATTTTAGCTGGATAGCTTCTCATTCATTCATTCATTCAATTACCAAGCAGGCACTTAATCGTGAAGTGCAGAAAATCAATTTATTGAAGCTAAAGCAGTATTTCAAGTTCTGGCAGCCTCTTACCAAAAGACCATACATTGCAAAAAGGATTAACTGCTTAGGCAATTTTCAAATAATTCCATTGCTGTGAAGAGATTTTTGCAGACTTACTTTATCTGAATTAGTAAATGTATCTTGATGTCTTAAATATTTCTTTCTTTCAATTTTGAAAAGCTTTGTAAACATAGTATGTGGTTAGATAATTTGGTTAGACTAGCAGAATTGCCAAAAGCTAAAGTTATTAGACAGTTTCCCCTGTAAGGACCTGTTCTCATTAGCTTAAAATTTGCTGAACTTAACTGTTGAACTAAAAGGTTTCCACAGTGAGTCTTGCCTGGGGATGAATTTTTTTTAGGAAAAAGTTCAGCTGTCTTCAGGAACATCTGTTGTCTGAAATAATGTTTTGGTGCTCTTTAAGAAGCTCTTTGGTTCTTAGTGTTCAGCATCGGCCTTGGCAAGATAAGACAGCATGGTTCCAGGTCCTTTTTCCCCTTCTGGTGATTCAGCTTTATGCAGACTTGGAGTTTTTGAAAAAGTCACTTTGGTAGGAAGAAAACCCAAAGGCTCTGCATATATCAAGTCCTTGTTTCTTTCCTATACCAACAAGATGAAGGACAGCCTTTTGGCTATCAAGATCTATAGCTTAAAACTTATTTCTAATGTCCCTGTTCCAGAAGTACCTAACTCCTAAAGCTTAGTTTTAAAAAATGGACAAGATTGGAATAAGTTTAAGGAAGATGAGGAAGTTAAGATAGAATAAAGGATGGGTGATAAATTACCCTTTAATTCTTCACTGTTATACCCATTTCATTTTTTTCCAGATAGCTCAGATCAATGAAGTGTACTTCAAATTCCATATTAAATATTTTCATTCTCCTTTGGAGAGCTGACACAATATTTGCTATCAGCTGGCCTACAGTTGTTCACCCAAATGAGTCTGTTCATGGATGTTCTCAGACTGGAGCTAAAATGAGAACTATACTTCCTCTTACTGAATTAAATGTATAAGTATTATTTTTTAGCCAACTTAGTTTCTGGGGTAGAGTATACCAGATTCTAGTCCAGAATTGCTCTTTAGTTTTAAGATGTGTTTACTGTAGGAAAATACTTGTTGTATTAGTTAAACTTTCTGCATTAGAGACTTATCCAGTACATTTGTCCCCAGAAACAGAGGTGCTGAAAGCAAAAGCTTGTGTGGAGCTGTTGGGCTCTACATATCTGAAGAAAATCTATTTGAGAGCTCACCTTTAAAAAGGCATCAGGTGACACTGGGCAAGAACCTGAGGTGTTTGGATCCATAACAAGCATGAGTTCAACTTATTTAAATGTGTAATATTTCTGTTTGTTAAGTTTTTGTATATAATGCTTGGAAATAATGTTTTGTATTTATTGCACACTATCTTGATGCTATTTGTTTTAGGTTAAAAAAGAAGTTGGTGATGTTAGCATCCTAATCAACAATGCTGGTATTGTAATTGGGAAGAGATTTCTCGATTCTCCAGATTCACTTATAGAAAAAACGATGGAAGTGAACACAATGGCACACTTCTGGGTAATGCCTGTATTTTGCATATACATACTAAGACATCCTTTTAACATGTTTTCAGTGTTAATTTTGCCTTTTGGAATTGAGGAAACCATGCAAGGATATAGAGCTCTTTGGAAGTTCAGTCAGAAATTATACAAGAAATTACTTACTTTGCTGTGGAGCCTGTAAAATAAAGAACAAGTTGTGGAAGAATGGATCCTTTGGGAATCTGTAGTGTAGGCAGGTGGAAGCACTTCACATTTAGAAATTCTCTTAAGAGCTGAAGTCTAATGTCTGCTAAATTCTGAGGCTAGTTATATGTTGTAGTCTCATTATTAATTGACATGAAGCAGGCCCACTATAATAGTTGCTACAGAGAAGTCTTCAATTCTAGTTCAGTTGTTCTGTTCTGTTACTGTTCTAGTTGTTCTGTGGCTGTGGTAATTTCAGTAAGAAGCACCACGTGTTCTGATAATGTTTTTAATAATAAGGGGAGCTTTTGTCCAGAATGGGTAACCGGGTGTGCTTTTTCTTCCTTTCAGTGAAGACGGGTCACCTATATGGTGTTTCTGTCATGAAGAATTGTAAAGCAAATACTCAGTAATTTTTCAGCTTATTTAGAAATAAATTTAATCGCAAAGATTCAATGAATTTAATAGAAGGAAAACATGAAATTTAAATCTTTACCATTTTACAAAATTTGCAGTGAACACTTAATTCTCATTTGAAAGAAACTTCATGACTAGCTGAAGCTATATATTTAGCTTTCATCAAGTTACCATCTGCCTTTGGTAGTACTGGTGGGGTTGGGAAGTCCCCATTTAAATAGTTGAAGGTTTGGGTTCAAGCAAAAAGCTCCACATATATACACACATCCTTTCTATAATGGAAAGGGAAAAGCTTATTTAAACTCTAGGGAGAATTTCTTTAAAACCAACAAACACCTTCAAAATACTATGGCACGTAGCTTACTTAACAAAATGTTACATTGCAACTCTGATTTACTTTGCAGACGTACAAAGCTTTCCTCCCAGCAATGATTGCCGCCAACCGTGGACACTTGGTCAGCATGGCAAGCTGTGCAGGACTGTGTGGAGCCAGTCAGCTTTCAGGTAGTGTATTAAAGCTAATATTAATTGAGACAATTGGTTTGATTTTAAACTCTGCAATCAATACCCATGGGGGAAAACAAACCAAACTGATTTTGAGTTTCTGGATCTTTCCATATAGTTAAAGCAAGTAGTCAGACTTTCAAAACAGCTGACCTTAAACCGACCATTTCTTTACAAAGAGTTTTCCAGAAGCTCAGCAGTGCTCTGAAAGAGGTTTTTCTGTCAAGGCTGAAGGATCTAGAATCCATATAGAACTTTGGAAGCTGAGAATCTCAATATTGTAAAAGTTTATTTTCAGTTTCTGATAGAGAAGAGGCCACTTTAGATTTAGAGGAAGCTCAGAAGACATTTCTGGGACATGTATATAAAGGGGGAGGAATATGTAATAAGGTGACATAGCAATAAAAGAAATCTAGCTCTAAGGGAGTGATAATAAGGACAAACTGAGTTTCAAGTTGAAACCACATTAGAAAGTGCGAGTTTGAGGCATAAGTGACTGCATGGATTTAAAGATAAGGTCTGGTATGAAAAAATAATTTAATTTACCATTGTTCGGTAGAGAGTGGAAAAGTGGTAGCAAGGATGTAATGAGAAGCCCTCTGTCTGCCAGTCTAGAACAACAGTTGATGTAGGAGAGGAAAGAAAAGGAATAAATCACATCAAAAGCAAATTTTAACCTAATCCTGAAAAACATTCCTATTCTGATGTGAAGTGGTTTAGTATTGGGCAGTAAAGTTTAATTTGTAAATCTAAATATTTAACTGCAATTAATGTTTTATTTTACAGATTACTGTGCAAGTAAATTTGCAGCAGTTGGCTTCGCAGAGTCGATTGATATGGAGATGAGAACTCTGAGAAATACTGGTGTTAAAACCACAATTGTGTGTCCTTTTGTCATAAACACAGGAATGTTTGATGGTCTTAAATCCAAGTGAGTAAACTCTAGTGAGGTTTTTATGGAAGTTGCATTTTTAGCCTGTTATAAACCCCTATTTCCTTTATGAAAATCATGAGCCAGGCTCATTTCTGCTTGTATTATTTTTAGGGCTTCAGATGTGTGTTAACAGTGCTATCCAGTGACTGGGCAACTCAAAAGGCCTAGGTACTTTACTATTCATTTAAACTGAAATGTGAAACATAATTGGTGTCCTTTCCTCTGCAGAAGCCAAATGCTCCATTTGTCCTCTCTGGTTTCTAAACCCCCATTCACCTCCTGAAACTGATGGCATAGCTTTGCTCAGCATGCATGTATAATGACAGAGTTTAGGAGCCAAATAAAAGCCTGGTGTGTCTTAATATGGGAACTCTGGTTTTGTCTTATGAGAGGTCATACAGGGGGAAAATAACAATGTCCACTCACTCTAACATAATAAAGATTCTGTTGTTCATAGGACTTGTGGTATTTATTTCTTTTTTTTAGTTGAGTAAGTGTAAAATTGAGACTTTTTTGAATAAAATGTGAATCCAAAGCAATTTGTTTTATACCAATAAATATTTTCTTTTCCAGGTGCCCAAGTGTGCTTCCCATTCTGGATGCAGAGTATGTGGCTGAGAGGATAATCAGTGCTGTTCGGCAGAACCAAGAAGTGTTGTTGATACCACGCATCGGTTATATTTTATATTTTTTGAAAAGGTAAGTTATGCTTCTATTCTTCTTTTTCACTCTCTCTTTTCTGTCTGGGGATGCTTTAGCTATGTGTTTGACTAAAAGTATAAATGAGGCTTCTACTTACTGGTGTGAATTTTCATTAAGTTATGCACATTTTTGGAAGGGTTTTTTTTGTTTGTTTCTTTCTATGGGTTCAGTCTACCCTGAACAATGACAGAAATGTCTAACTGTGCCTTGCTGACTCCATGGGGATGCAGTTTTACTGGGGGCTTTAGAGATTGGGCCTGCTTCTCCATAACTGTATGTCAGAGAATTATTGGTTGGAAAAGACCTCTAAGATCACTGAGTCCAACTGTAAATCCATCTGGTGTCTTGCTCCAGCATTTGGGCACTTTAGACTGTGTTGCAAGCCACATTGGAATACTGATCTGTCTAATAACTCAGGCTGCCAAACGAGTGTAAAGGATATTCTGAGAGGACCAGTGGGTTTATATTCTAAAGAGTATGCTGCCTTTGCCAGTATTAGCCAGGTAAAACTAATTCTATTACAAAACTGCACAACTGTTCTGATGTCTGATTGTTCCTTTTTATCGTCTTCCTCCATGTCCCTACCTTACAGCTTCCTACCAGTGAAAGCAACTGTTCTCCTCTTGGACTACCTTGCAAACCTTGATGGCATGACTAACTTCAAAGGTCGATCAAAGAAGGAGTGAAAAAGCACAAAATTCAGAGACCAGCAGCTCTAAAGTGGATGTTGTTAAAGGTGGTGGTAGGAAAAGTTTGCTTCACTAGCAGCTGTAAACTTTGGGTGCCTCATTTCTCGATAGTAACAAGATTTTTTAAAGTTGCCTTTTAATTGGTTCTTAATCAACAACTTTCATCTGAACTAGTTTTTTTAGTCCAGCGAATTGTTTTCTTTTCACCTCATTATGAAAATACATTAATTGAATTTAGTTGCTTTGGTTATGACTGTTTATAATGCCTTAAATGTGATCCTTCATCACAAACCAATAATTGGCAACTTTGGGGGGAAAAAAGAACCAAGAAACCACATGTATTTAGCAGGCAGCCAGAAAAGCCTCTAGTGGATCTGACTTCTTGCTGGCATTGAGTGAACCATAAGGATGGGCTGTACTGTTGGTGCCATTACCATTCCCTGGTAAACTGAGGAATTCAAGAATTTACTCAAACAACAGATTCTAACTCTTACAAATGAAAGTTTTGTGAGATAAAAATATGCACTGCGTTGGTGACAAAAACAATCACATTTATTAATTTTTGGAGGTGTGATCTCTCAACTCACAGATGAGAATAGGTGTTGAGGCAGGGACAGGGAAGGATGTGTAAATTAAGCATTTGTGCTGCTAATCTACTTTGTGCCTAATTTATTTTAAAAGCCAAAACCATGACTGCAACTTTGCAACAGAAGCATTTGTGTCTTTTAAGTACAGTATTTTAAGACCTATTTTAAATTATCTCCTAAGAAGAATAAACTTATATTTATAAAGCATGAGACTGCCAGTCTAGGTGGGCTATCCATTGTCTTGTCAACTGAGACAACGAACTACTAAAAGCAAAGGTGTTGTGTTGTATAATAGGGGTTTCCTTTGGGATTATTTCAGAAAGGAATGATGCTGACAGAACTGAATGGTATCATTACAGCCATCATTTGAGTAACAGCATAACGTTTTGCTTCTCTGAGTTGGGTGACAGGTTGCCTTGTGTCTACAGAGACTTGTTTTACTTTTTCTTTCCTCTTGGGACTGTCCATTTATTTTGAGCATATGCTGAAGAGGCATTTTCCTTTTTGACAATGGATGCTTAGAAAGCTACCTTGACTTTTGCAATCCGAAACAAGAAAAAGGAAGCTTATACATCACTTCTGTACACGCTAAGTCCACTTCCTGACACTGTTCTCTGCTAGCAATTGGGACAGCAATTGAAAGAGTGTGGAGAAAAGGGGGACTTTTTTAATGGGGAGTCTTTTTCTCATCAAATGATGGCCTAGAAACTACCTTCATTGCCCTTGTCTATACAAATAGTGAGGTTTATTAGCAGAGAAAGGTTCACATAGAATTTCTTTATTACTGATGAACAAGAAACATTGAGTAAAACAACTGTGTTAAAAATCACCTTACCTTTACGATGCACTGATGAGAGCTAGAATTCGGACTGATGAAGAAGAGATTTGTTTCACTCTCAGATCAGCAGCTTTTCTTCCTCAAAGCTTTTACTCATTTTACAGTACACCTCAGGAAACAGAAGTTAACCAGTTAAAAAAGAGATTGTCCCAATGTGCAGTCCATATATACATTGCAGTGTTCACAAATTCTACCACTAATAACTATGTGGTGTATCTGTGTCTTCAGCTTCCTCACCTTTTTATACTAACAGAACACACTTTTCACTTCTGGCTATGAAATACTAGATATGCAGAGTTCTGGAGCAAAGGGGGAAAGTGAGCTATGCATATGAACACTATGAGTATCAAACTCCAGCTCTAGTGAGAGCAAGTAGCTTTTCAGTTTTAGTGTCTTTGTGAACACATTCTGCTGAGGAAAATTAGAAGCAGTGAGTCTGGCAGTGGGATGTGGAGATTCTCAGCAGGTTCATGTTTGTCACAGCCCTAGGAGGATTTTACCTGATAATCTGTGCCAGATAAATGCATCTCCAAGGGATTTTACTGCTTCACAGAATCAGTGGAAAGGAACTGTGCTCAGTTAAGTTTTGTATATCTCTAAGGCTCGAAACACTACAACCTCTCTGGGTTACCTGTTCTAGTGTTTGTTCACGCTCTGTTTAAAAACAAATAAAAGAAAATTATGTTTAAATTGAATATACTTTTTTTCATGTCCTTTCAGAGGGTACCACTAAGAGCCTGGCTTTCTGTTTTACACCTTCCCTTTTAGGTACTTACACACATTGGGGCTGAGCCTTTTCTTGAGACTAAGCAGTCCCAGTAATCTCAACCTCTCCTTGCATGGCAGGTGCTCCAGTATCTTAATTGTCTTTGCAGCCCTTCACTCACTGAGTATATGCAAAAACTAATTATGAGTATATTCATATCTCTTAGTGACCAATTTCTGTACTAGACTGAGCATGCATAATATGTCATACAGAGCTTCACTAGAAAATCTCTGCTTGCTAGCTGTCCTTCTAGGAATACACTAA
The DNA here is from genome assembly GCA_013400955.1 of Drymodes brunneopygia. Taxonomy (NCBI): domain Eukaryota; kingdom Metazoa; phylum Chordata; class Aves; order Passeriformes; family Petroicidae; genus Drymodes; species Drymodes brunneopygia. The sequence goes on along the minus strand of VZTZ01024323.1, from coordinate 97,173 downwards.
TAACTGCTTTTATACAAATGTGCTGCTACCACTTTGAATGTTGTGGTCACTGGCAAATTACATCATGTGCCTGGAGAATAGCAGCCTATCCTGTGGTGGTTTTTATCTCCCCCATCTCCTGTGATGGCATGACAGATATGTAGAGTTGTATCCTGGAGGTCAAACAGCACACATCCTTCCCCTGTGTTCAGGAGGTTGCATGGAGCGAGTATTTGGATCTTCAACTGACACAGAAATGTCTTGAGATAAAAGGTGGCTTACGTCCAGCATAACAATGATCTTGACTGATTACTTTCCTGATGCCAACAAAGATTCTTCCCTTCTGCTCTTGGCAGGAAAACTCATGGAAGGATCACTGTGACAGCCAAACAAGAAGATAAAACTTGAAAAGGAAGAGCATTAAAGTTGTGACAGCATAGTATCTGACTGCTGGACGGTATATCAGGCAGCTCCCACAAAAGAATTGTTGGTTTCCTGGCAATTGCTTGAAATGTTAAATAGTCTCTTCACAAAAATAACTGTCCCAAATGTGACTGGGATAGCTGCATTGGCCTAATAATCACTGATACAGTGATTCAAAGGCAATGCATGGTATTTTGTTGCCTATTGTGTTTCTTTTCCATGTGAGTTCATATTCCTGTGGTAACAGAAATTTTGCTGTCCCCCAAATGCTTCAAAACACAGAGAACATAGTGCCAAGAAAAATTAACTTGATCCTCTGAACAAGACTGAGGAGGAAAATAAAAAAAATACCAGCAGCTGAGGTACAGGCTCCATTATTATTTATTTTATGAATTTGGAAATCATACTCAGGAGCTAGATGCACCTGCTTGGAAGCTGGTGTTCGTAGTGGTCTGGTTTTGTTCTAGGAAGGAGCCAAGCAGGTACCTCTTTGGTAACTTTCCTAGGGGCAGCTGATCTTCCAAAGCCACCAGTGTGGACTGCATACTTTGCTAAGCAGTTGTTCAAAGCCATAGGCTTTGTTAAATAAGCATTTTAACAAAAGAACTTAGCTTCTCTCACTGACTTTTTCTTTGCTGTGACAACCAGAAGAAATGAGTTTGGATCCACAGTTATCAGATATTCTATGAAAATGCAGGATTACTGTCTCTCAGGTGACACCTAAAATGTGTTATTAATGCTTCAATAGGGTGGGGGAGCACTATAAGCAGGGACTTTTGTCCACTCACTGTATGACACACTTTCTCTTTAGTCCTACGTGTCTCTAGCTTGACAGGTATATTCTCTGCCTGTCAAAGCCACCAAGCTCACAGCCTGAAGTTCTGCAGGTAGCCTATGGCTGAGGAAAACATAGCTCTGTCTAGGGAAGAGAGGTGGAAAAAAATCACACCCTCTTCCTTTGCCCTTGGCAACATTCACACTAGGGAGATTAACATCCTTGGGATTGCGACAGAGATGTTCAAGACAAAGGTGTGACAAAGGCAGAGGTTCTTGCCAAGGTGCCTTGCAGTGCTGTGTCTGCTGGGTAGTTACTGCTCTATTAAACCCCAAATCTTGGTGTAGCTGTGTTGAGAGACTTCAGCCTTATCCGAGGTCATGAATAACTACAGCTAAGGAAACGTGGTTCTGCAAGACTTGTAGTGGAGTAGTCTTCCACAATCCCTGCACAGGAGGGAAGAATGCAGACATATTGTGGCACTTCTGCCTCTCCATGTCTTGGGGTTCAGAGGCAGCAACCCCGGCTTTGGCACAGAAGGAAGAATCAACACAAGCAGCAACAAGAACACTGTCAGCACGTGCAGACAACAGCAGTTAAAGAGGTTCTTGCTGAACAAGTTTGGCCTGTTGGCACCATAAACTTCATGCCTAGAAGGTGCCATGGTCTAGGCATGGAACCTGGGTGATGGTGCAGTTCCCCTGAGCAGGTATCTACATCACCTCTATTAACTGTACTGCTGTAAAGGCAGCTTGCTCAGAGATAATTGCAAGGTGATATATGATAGCTGAGGAATTTGTTGAGCACATGGTCTTTAATGATTGTTCCCCAGAAATGGGAATTCTTGTTGGAAGGTTAACATGGAAGGTCTTCTCTATATTAATTCTAGAAAATACACTTTGGATTATTTATTGTCTGCATATTTCTGGCACGATAATAATTAACCCTGAAGCTCACTCACACAATGCACCATGCACAGCTAATAAAGTTACAAAACTGATTTGAATCATGCTACAGTTACTGTGTAATGTCCTACCTGTGTTTTGGGGAGCTTCTAACAAATTAAGAGAGCTGTCAGTTCCAAGTAATCACATCTGTCAAGGGTGTTGTATCCAGAAGGACCAAATATCACTAGAATAGCCAGGTGAGGTGCTTGTTTGAAATGTTTCCTTCAGGAAGTACCCTCTGGTATTCTGTCAGTCTTTAACAGAGGATGGGAGTAATTGACAAAGTGCCCAGTTGAAATTTCTGTGTTAAAATTTCCTAAAAAAAAGAATACCAAGTTAATTCCACTGAAAAGAAAATAAAAATACTTGAAGCAGTTAGAGCCTGCTGTAGCAATTATCTCCACTGGCAGCAAGAGGCAGAAATCTGTTTCCAGCCTTGCTTCTGAGCCAAGGACTTGGAACACAGCTATGAAACTAGTTTATTCAAACTTTTTTTTTCCACATTAACAATGAAATGTCTGACTGCCCTCTTTCATGCTTTTAGATCCAGATAATTTTATCTGCAATGATATTTATAACGACATTTAAGGGATTATGGATTGGTCCTTAGCATTCAGATGATTGAACAAAGTATCTTTGCTTTTAGTTTGTGGGTCGTAACTCTGCCCGTCTAAAATGGGTCAGGTTTTCAGCTTTCATTCAAAGGGAAGAGAGCACTTAAACAATCACTTCACATTCAAGAGAATGCTTTTTCCTAGATTTGGAAAGAGGCAGCTACATTTCTTGGAAAAGAACTACAGTATCCAAAGTGGAAAACCCCCTTAGAGAAGAAGATTGTGAGGAACTTTAATTAAAGTGAGGAACTTTAATTCACCAGTATAAATGGGAGTCCACTAAATATGTGGAGAGAGCAAGAAAAGAGGGAAGGGTGATATTGGTGATATTGGTGATGAGTGATTAGTTGGTATATGGTCTCCTTGTGGGAAGTATCAGAAGACTTCCTTTTGGTCCACAGGATTCTTGAAGGCTGGATCAGTTTTTAGCATTCTAGAGAATTTCCTGACCTAAAATAGGGGTAGGTATTTTGTAAAAAGGATAAGCACTTTGGGAGAGTGGAATATAGGATATATATAAATATACAAATATATAGATATAGATGCAGATATAGATATAGATACACACACTTCAGTTATACACCTATGAAGTATAATGTTTAGATTTTGGTTTGATTCTGCATGTACAGAGGTATAAAGAGGCAGACAGGAAGGCTTCTAAGGCTATCCCCTTTTCAGTCTTCAACTAGTGTTTGCAATTTGGTATACTGTAGCAGGTTTGAGATTTACATCTGAAGCCAGGTAGTAACTTGTCTGTCAGATTAAATAATCTCTTATAGCAAGCATTTTATGGGGTAGCACCCTGACTGCTAGGAATCTAGACTAAGGGGACAGTGGCATGTTCACAGTATTTATTTTTATTCAGACAGCCACAAGCCTAGCCTTTTTAACACTATTTTGCAGAGCATGGCACAGAAACAATGTATTTTTCACATCCACAGGAAGAGCTTTTGCATTATTTCCATTGTGAAGGCCTGTCCTGTATTATTCTCTTGTACATATATGCTTTTTTCTTTTATTGTATTACAGCAGAAAAAGTCACAAAGACATACCAGGAATATCAATCCATGTTCTCCACCTGAGTTATATATTGATTTGTTTGGGTTTTTGTTTGTTTTTTTTCTTTTTAATGTGTTGTCTTAAAATTCAGAAAGTAGCAGTAGAAGTCCAAGGCAATCGAGAACAAGGTAAGGGATAAATTCAAGGTTCACACCAATTCCTTGTCTGAGGATTTTGAAGGAGATAGAAATGAGCAATAAATTATGCCTTTACAACCAAATACAAAATCTCATAACTATTTTGAAGCACGTGCTCTTACCACTTTGAAATCCAGGAAATGACCCCAAGGAAATGTACAATGTCCATTCTTACCTTCCTGCATGTAAACCATTAGAGCTTCTGCGGTGGCTAATGAAGTTCAGGATCCATTCGGGCTTCACACCTGTGTATTCCATTAAACCTGTTTTGGGAGACATTCTGCCACAGGACTGGTCTCCAGATTTTATACACCTACTAATATTTTTAAAGGATATTTTCACATCTGTAGACCTATTAATCTTTTAAACTATACACCAAATATAATCTAAATTAAGAATGACTTGAGTTGAGGAAGGGACTTGGAAAATGTGGTAGCTAAAACAGTCTTTTCCAGGGACCGGGGTCAAAGAGTGCTGAAAGGTTGTGTTTGTTTCTAAATGGGGAAGTAAGTATCCTTTTTCTTTCTGCACTGTCAGCAAGCAAGAATTTTTTACTTTTTTTTGGATGCATTGATAATATCTGCTAATTAGGGGCAGAATGGCCCTGCAGCTTTCATCAAGCAAATAGTCAGTCACTGCGTCAGTAGTGACTTAGTAGCACTTCAATATTTCTGGAAATTCCTTGGCTTTCATCCTATTGCCACTCCCTAGTTGGACTGTAAGGAGACTTGGATGGAAAATTTTAAGAACCTTTGTATTTTGCCTGCATAGAGAAAGGACTGCCATAAATTGACTCCTGTTACCTTAGATGTTTTTAGAGATTAGCAAAATGGATTGATTGTAAATGGACTTTAGTCTCTTAAGAAAAAGTAATTGCCTCTTTACAAAAGTAATTATTTTAGAAGAAAAAGATAAATATCTATAAACTTACACACACATGTTATGCTTAACTTGGGTTTTTGTTTAACATAAAGGTAAATAGTTAGGTTCAGTGGTATGGAGACTTCCAACGCTAAAGTAGCTGATGGTTTGAAAAGAAATTGAGGTAGACCAAAAAAAAGGCAAATCACAGTCAGTACAATGCTGATAATAATTGTTTGTATTTAAGATTTGTGTATGCTGTCATGCAACTAAGCACACCCAGCTTAGCAGTGGCTTTCCACTGAGGCTGGAATGGGATTAGAGTAGGCAGCACTTGGAGAGGTGTGTGCACCCTTGCATTTACTTTTCTGCAGATATTTGGATATTTGCATTCTGCATGAGGTGATGTTTTGGAACACTGGCTCTGTGTGTAAGAACCTCAAATAGCATCAAGTTCAATGTCTGCTATTCCAGACAATGAAATATTTTTTAATATTACTAATGTGGAATACTCATGGAAAAATACATGAAAGAATGCCTTTGAGTAAATCCCCTATCTGTTTTTCAAACAATATGCTTATCATAAGACTAGTTTGAAGGCTTATTGAGAGATTATATGAGCAAACCTAGCTTATATTGGGATTCTGCCACATCCTTGCATCTTCCCCCAGAAAAATGTTAATAACATCAGACTTGTTCCAAAAATAAGAATTGATAGAAATAGATTTGTTTGTTTACATTGGTCCTGCCAGGTGATGAACCCTTCTGGCTTTGCCACAATGAAAGGTTACACAGATATGTAACTTTGAATAATCCTTTTTGGCTCTGTTTTCTTCACCCTACATGACAGAGGATTTAACCATCATTGTGCAACCATTGGTTTGCAAGAAGGTTTTGGCTCAGAAGATGCTGACAAAGATGATGATAAGAAATACCTTTTGGGAAAGGGTGACCTGGATAACCAGCTAAACAGGAGCCATGACACTGCTGTTCCCCACGTGCTGGTTCTTGCTTAGGGCCACAAGAGAGGCTTGGGGATGATCTCCTCACAATGTCTGCTCATCAGCAGGGGCAGTTGGTGCTACTGTTGCTGAGAACAGGCAGCTGGCATATACACTACTGATATACACTGTACACTACTACTGCCTGTACCAGCTGGGGGAGAGAGGCTGGAAAGCAGCCCAGTAGAAAACGACCTGGAGGTGCTGGTTGACAGCACCTGAACATGAGACAACCTGTGCCCAGGTGGCCAGTGGCATCCTGGCCTGTGTCAGCAATAGCATGGCCAGCAGGACCAGGGCAGTGATTGTCCCCCTGTGCTCAGCACTGGTGAGCCCACACCTTGAGTCCTCTGTTCCTCAGTTCAGGAAGGACATTGAAGTTCTGGACCATATCCAGAGAAAGGGAACAAAGCTGGTGAAGGGTCTGGAGCACAAGTCTGATGAGGAGTCACTGAGGGAGCTGAGGTCATTTAGCCTAGAGCAAAGGAGGCTGAGGTGGGACCTTATTGCTCTCTGTAATTCCCTGAAAGGAGGTTGTAGCAAGGCAGGGAGTTAGCCTTTTCTCCCAGGTAACAAATGACAGGATGAGAGGACACAGCCTTAAGCTGTGCCAGGGGAGGTTCAGGCTGAATATCAGGAGGAATTTTTTCATAGAAAGGGTTGTTAAGCATTGTAATGGAATTGTAATGCCCAGGGACGTGGTGAAGTCACCATCCTAGCCATGTTTAAGGAATGATTGGTCGGATGTCACACTTAGTGCCATGGTCTAGTTAACATGGTGGTGTTTGGTCATAGGTTGGATTCAATGACCTCAGAGGTCTTTCCCAAGCTAAAAGATTCTGTGATTCTTTGACTATTAAAAAGAAGATAAAAAGTAGTCAAAAAGGCACATTGATCACATTAGTTAAAAATTATTGTAGTAAACAATGGTTTGTATGTCCCAAACAATCTCCGTTTGTAAAAGACATTTAGACTTGCCATATAGTGACAATAGGTTTTCCATGTTTTCCTCCCTAGCAGCTGGTTGGACTGTGGAGATGTAGATTCTGGAAAATTTTTCATGTGGTTTTTAGTTTTCCTGCTGTCTTTCTCCACCACCACCACCAATCCAGAAAACAGTGATTTGAAATAGCAAGATTTCAGAAGGATTTTCTAGATCTCATATATTTTTCTGGAATGATCTCCCTGGTTGGATTACTCCCTTTGTTTTCATGTCACCAGCAGGAAAACAGTGAAACATCCCTTACAAGCATTTCTCCACTTACATTGTACATGAGCCATTCACCAACCGGCTGTCTCTCAAAGACAGCTTTTGAGCAATGCCTGTGAAAAGTCCTGTAATGAATAAGCAATTGCACAAGCAAGTTTTTTAGCAAGCAAGGTCTCAACAGGCATTTTTGAAATCACAGTAGTATCTATGCAGCCTCTAATAGCAGCAAGTCAAGATGTGCAAGCACAAAAATTCACCCAGCTGCAGATGACTATTCTCTTGCCAGTCTGCCTTGACAGTTCACTGTTGCTTGAGGAACTGCAGCCAAGCCAGCACTTTCAGCACTTCAGCAGGTGATTCACCAGCAGCTGAGTCATCCCTGTCCAAAGCTGGCACATGCAAAACCTAGGGAGGAGTGGACGGATGGGGAAGGGAAGCACAACAAACCTTTCTCCACTAATTCATGCCATCTGGGAATGACAGGCCATAGGACTGCAGCTTTGTTTGCAAAACATTGTTTATGATTTTTATTATGAAGTCCATAGGGAAGGAGACTTAATTTTATTTAACAGTTCATCATCATTACACAAACCGTTGTTCTGGGTTCAGCTTCAGAAAACAGGAAGCAATACTCATGATTAGTTAGTCAGACTGTTTTTTGCGGGCTTTTGTTGTTAAACAATTAGATGGGAAAAAAACTGACATGCAACTGGAGTCTTTTGGTGTTAGAGGTCTCTCTGGTGAGCCATAGAGGATGTGAGCTGTTGCAATCTTGATTCATCACTTTGGTTGGTGGTAACCCAAGCTTACATGGGAGGTCACTTGGCTTAAATGTCCATAATTGAACAGAAGGGCAGCGATCACAAATGGTTATCTGTAAGTAGATGCTGCTTTGTGCCCGAGGCTCACATGTCCCAGTGCTTGCACAATCACTTTGTTTAAGTGTGAAATTATGTAAGACCAGTCTCTACCCACACAGAAGCTCTTCCCTTTAAGCTGCTTTGTTAGAAAATGTGAGCAGTCCAGTGAAGGATCCAGCAAGTGTGAGAACTGGTAGAAGGTTGAAAATGAGCTGTCCCTAGGCAATGGGACAGGGTAAAAGGAGCAGGATCCCCTGATTTGACAATGATGAGCTGTTAGACAGCTCTGCCCTTCAATTTATCTCACTTTACAATTGTCTACTAATCATGGGTATCACTTAAAAGAAAATAAAAAAGAAAATTAGTAATAATTAGTTGCTTTCCATGTTTTGCAATAAACAATTAAAACACCAAACTTTGCAACATAAAGGTACTCAGTTGATTATTCTTTAACACACAGTGCAGAAAAAACAAATTCACAGACTGTCACAGAATGCTTTAGAACACTTGGCTATAGTCAATATAAGCCTCAATCACTTTGATCTGTAGTTTCCACAGGAGCATCTACTGCACTTCCACTCTGACCACGCAGCCTGGGTTGAAAACAATTTCTGCCAGCAAGGGTGGAGGTGTACAAAGTCGACACACTTGTCTTCTCAAAGGAAAACTTCGGGTTTACCTCAGGACAAGGAAACTGGACTAGAACAAGGCTCCAGGTTCCCCCAAAAAGCTGTTTTTCTAAGGGAACATGAGTAGAGGCAAAATATTCCAGTATCTTCTTTTTTTACACCAACTTCTCCAGATGGGAGGAGGGGCTTGAATTTAGCATGTGGTGCAGGTTCTTGAGGACCTTGGATGACAGTGCAAGATCATGAGGAATGCGATGTGAACAGTTAAAGGTCAGAGGTTAAGATGTATCAAGTGGTTGGGCATTTCCACACCACAAGTATAGCCTGAGACATATCTAGAGGGCCAATGGACATGGGCAAGAAACTGCCTAAAATCACAGATTTCCATTCTGAAGAAGCTTGTCTGAGATTCAATGTCTGGGCATTGGCCTATAACTACAGGAGTCCTGTGGGGATGCCACAAGTCTACAATAAATCAGGCACAGGCTGTATGGTGCCCCATCCATGTGCTCTAATTGAACATATCATCATCAGTGATCAAGGCTCCAGACTTGGCCATTTGCTGAGTTGGGAACTTCGACACTACAGGTTATTCAAAAGAGTAATGTACCTATGGCCTAGGTCTCCATTTTGTAAAAAATCCAGATTTCACATTGGCAATAAAAACCCTCTCCTAGAAGATTTTTTTTAATAAAATATATATTTATTTTATTTCATATTAAAACAAGTCTGCAAATACTCTCAACTATTCTTTTTGCCAGTCTCTCTCTGCTTGCTTGAATTATCCTCACAAATGATACTTAGCTTAATAACATTGAAATATTTTAAACAGGTTTTTAAAGACAGGAAAAATTACATTTGTAGTTTTGAGAGCTAAAATGTGATGGCTTCACAAGAGGGCAAACATGCACATGATCACAGACATGCAGTGAACACTGATGCGTAAATGCCTACTTAAATGTGTGCTGGTTTCCTTTCAGGTTTGGGGCTCTTTTTTTAACTTTTTCTTTTGGTGAGGTTTTTTTTTGGTGTTTTTTTAGCAAAAGGAAGCCTAGAAGCTTGAGCAATTAGACTATTGGTAAGGGTACAAACTACCTGTCTTAATAATAGGGTTAGAGATCACCTATTTGGAAATGCCATTAGCTGCCATCACTTGCATATTTTTTGTTTTGTTTTTTTAGCACAGCTGGTAGAATATGGTCTTCATGAAGAATTTAGAAGTTCTTTTTCTGCTCATGGTTAATTAAATCTTAGCTGTCCTCCATAGCAGGACAAAATTCAAGGCAGATACATAAGCACTGAGCTACTGCCAAACACCTTTTTTTTCCTCTGAAGAATTAGAGTTTTTTAGTAACACTTTAAATTAGCAAATTGATCCAATTTTAGAAACAGTGTCAACTTCTTGGGGCTTTGCAGAGGCCAATCAGTAGCAATAATCAGCAACAAATGACCTCACCAGCATAATCAAAAATGACCAGCCTGCATTTTCAAACCTGTACAAAATTGGGCTGATCTATACCCATTTGGGTCAGAAGATGAGATTTCCCTGACTCAAGGAGCAGCTGCCTGTTTGCTAACACCCACCTTTATAGGAGCTTTTTTGGCAGGTCACTCTCCTGCAGCTGCCAAAGTGGAGAAGACAGAGATACTGATGCTTTCTACCAACTCCTGGCTGGAAATTTTCCTACACCACACAAAACCAAAGCATTTTGTGAACTCTTCTTGTCTCACAGAGACACTAAAAGAACTGAAGTGTTATATATATATTACTATAATTGATGCTCAAGGTTTTGAACATTAAAATTTAAAGGGCAGAAACCTGAAAACTGCTTTTGATGCCAGAGGAGCTTTAGATTCGAGATTAGGAAAATTTCCTGAACCAAAAGGATTATCAACCATTGGAACAGGCTGCCCAAGGCAGTGGTGGAGTCACCATTCCTGGAGCTATTGGAAAGATGTGAAGATGTCAGCTCAGGGACAGGGTTTGGTGGTAGACTGGGTAATGCCAAGGTAACAGCTGGACTCAATCTTACAGCTCTCTGAGTTTAAGAATCACAGCCCTTGTGTGCTCACAGCTTTAAATAGCTAAGCCTTTTTTCAAGCACAGAAAGCCTCTTCTGACTTGTGAGAGCAGCTGTGACTTCAGAATTTGCTTCCTGTATCTTGCTGCTTAATCAGACACCCTACATTGTCCCTTCCAGCCCAGGGATACAAGAGTGGCTGCAGCTCTACAGAGAGGTGCTCAGAGGTCCAGCTGGGCTGAAGAGCAATGGTCATAACCATTTTCCCTTTGCTATTTGGCAGCTGGATACAAGCCCTAGGCTAGAGGTCTGTATTAGTACTGATGCTGGGGATCACACAGAGGCACATGCTGGAGAGAGGAAGAAGGGACATGGAATGGCAGTTGCTGAAATGAATGACTGTAAAGATGACTATTCAAGCAACATCTTGCAGAAAAAACACCCACACCCTAGCAGACTTCACAGTCAATCCCCAAGGCCGATGAGAGTGAAATATTTTTTCCATAAATCCCAGTGGTGAGGTAGGAACAGTCCATCAGCACAGACAGCAGCAAAATGCAAGGTAGAACATAAAGAACCAGAGACTTCTGGTATCAAAAGTTTCAGTCATCCACAGGCTCTTGATGTCTAAACACCACAACAGCCAACAAGTGTAGAACCCTCAAGGTCTATTCATTTTCAATCTGAGAGTCAAAAGTGTTTTTTCAAAATCTTGAACTGTCACCTTTAATTTAAGAACCACTTTAGTTTACCCGCCACATAGATGAATACCAAAACACAGCATTTCTTAGATTATCAGTAAAGTCCATTCAAATCCATTCAGCATTAGGAAAAACAGAGCCAAAAAGTACTCAAAACTTTGATATCGTAGGATATGGTAAATTCATAGTGTACCCCCTACTTAAGGATTTGTCCTGTTACCTTCATTCCATCCTTTTGTAACTTACAGATTGAAGCAAGCACTGTATGACTGACATATTCCAATGCAACAACTTCATTCAATTCCACTATTTAATAAAAATAGGAGAAAATGCCACCCTACTCGTAATATGCAACCACTTTCACTGATCACTTCAGCAGCTGCATGCAACTCTGCAACAAAAATTTGAGATCCACGTGTGACACAGTAACAAAATATTACCAGCAGGTTATTTCCATGAAAACACTGCAAAATCTTTTTTTGCCAAAACAATCGCAATCTTTCATCATCAATTAAAAATTTATAGATTCTTCAAAGTCAAGCTTGAGCTGATGCCTCCTACTTCTATTAGTGTAAATTTGTCTTAGAGCTGTAAATTGCTTTTCATATTTCCAGTCAATACCTCATTTCTATCTTGAGCATAATCTTTTTTGTCATTACACATCACCTTGTCACAGTTGTTTTTCATTTTGACAGACACTAGCTCAATTTTGTTCTATGCAGAAGTCTGTTATGTACTGCCAAAGTCACTTAATATCAGGAAGTGTTTGCAGTGTGCAGTAGTTTATTGAAGTAAAAATGGTAGAGGTAGCTCAAGGGTAGTGGGACTTTTAAGAGCAAGTACTGATTGAGGATTTTCAGAACCATTCTTCCAAAAAAGGATTTTGAGGTAGGAGACATCAAGGTAGAAACCTAAAGGATAGAGAAAAATTACTTCTTCACAATCTGATCGTTTGAGTTACTACCTATGGTATCATATATGTCATAAAACAAAGTTTTGTTTTAATGATCCACTGCATTTAGTTCATATAAATGCAGTACTTCCCTCTTTTTCTTCATATCAAATAGGCTGCAATAAAAACTAAAACATTCTGAAGTAGTCTGCTTGTTGACTTTTTACTGCTTTAATATTTACAGAACTATTTCTGCCGGTTGCCTCAGATTCTTCCAAGGAAACAAAAGCCTGCAATGGTGTACTGTTTATCCATATATTACTTACTTCTTTCATGGCTATTTCAGAAGACCAACTTTAAAGATGCTGGTACTTTTAGCATGAGTTAAGGGCTGTCTCCAAATGCATTAGAGCAGCATAATATTCTGTACTCTAAATTCATCCTGTGATATGCATCTATAGCTCATCTATATGCACGTTCTTGATCACTTGAGTGCAAAAGTTTCATTACATGACCATGAAAGAGACTTGGAGCAGCAGCAGATGCAATTCCCTGCCTTTCAAAAGCTTCAGGTAAATCAAAAGAAATTTTCAGGACTCTAGAACTAGACAACTTGGACTCAATGATCCTTGTGAGTCCCTTCCAAATCAGCATATTCTGCTATTCTGTGAACTTACTTTGAATACCTTTAAGAGCACAGATTCAGCTAAGTTGTGGCAACAGAAAACTCTGAGCCAGACAAGGCCTTGCACTGTAGGGTAGCAGAAAAAATGAAGACTGCAAAAATGTACAGATGAGAATCAGGATATTCACCTAGACCTGGGAGAAAGCCTACAGCTGCTGCCCAGTGCCTGTTGTGATCAAACAACCACACTGAAAAGATCTGTCAAGGACCATATTCCAAGGCTTCTCAGGCTGCATAGAAACCCCCTATTTCCCAGCAATGATTTAGACTCTTGTCCTCCTCTTCTGTTCATAGTGTACAGACAGGACCAATCCTTCCTTTCTACTGCATGATTTCTGCTACCTCTGTGGGAAGAGACCAAAATAGCTCAAAAGAGCCAGTAGTGGGTGGAGTGCTTCTGTTTTCGGTCTGTTGTACAACAGCACCATCCAGCTGTCAAACAAAAAATTATCAAACATTAATGCCACTATCCAGATTTGGTCCTTGTATTGCAAGCAAAATGAACAATTAGACCTATTAAAAAAACCCAAACCAAACAACAAAAACCCAACCCACAGGTCCCTTCCCTGCTTCTTGATTAATTACATCGATCCACTGTTTTATGTTTTCTGGGTTAGTATACAAGAACGTGCTTTAGGGAAATTAAGAATTCAGCCCAGGCTTTTTTTTGTCCAGTAAGAGTGGCAGGCTACAGCTTACCTCTGTTTCAGTGAAGTGTGGAATGTAAGCTCTCAGGTATGAGGAAAAGACCATTATCTTTGGCTCACAACCAAAGGTAGTTAATCACACTACAAAAATTAATGGAAAAATCTCAACTCGTAAGAGCCTATGTTTTAGCTATCACACTTTACCACTCGAGCTTTAGTAGTGAAAGCAAGATCAGCAACCTCAAGTGAGGGATAAAAATAATAAAAAACTCATACTCAAGTAACAGATCACTCTTGAGAGACATTATGACATGAGGAAGAAAACGCCTTGCTCTCCCAAGGCTTTTCATAAACTTGTGTTATTTAACAGTAAGGCATATGCAGTGGAAATAAATGGCATTCCCTACAACAGATGACTGATTACCTAAATTAAATCTACAAGCTCACTGCTTAAATTGCCCTCAGTTGTACACTAAACTCATTTTGTCATAACATCCCCAGGGAGCTTACCATGTGTGTCCATTGATGATCAGGAAGTCTTAACAGACTCCTGTTCCTGCATTACATGTGCCTTAGCGCATCCTGTGACCCCACATTCTTGCATTGACATCTGAAAGCAGTAATGCATCTCCTTTTCTGACTCTCTGAAGACCAGTTTTAGTTCTTTACAAACACTTTACAAAGCAGCACAGGGTACTTATCGAAGTCTAAAGATAGGCCAGTCATCCTTTAAAAGCAAACAATACTAGTGGAAGCTTCCCAAGTAAATATTGTCAGGAAAAAAAATTGTAAGTGCAACAGTTGATCTAGGAGAATGAGCATTTCTAAATGCAAAAAAAAACCTGAAAGGAAATCCTAGGATAAATGAGATAACTTTAAGGAACTTGAGCTTATGCAAAGAAGAATTGGCATAACCACATCACGAAGAAATGATGCTTTTCTTCCATATATTTAAAAGATACTGCAGATTTTAACACAAGCCCCGAATTTAAGAGCACAGCAACAGAAAAACAGCAAGTACTAGAATAGTAGCTAAAGCCACAGGAACATGTCCAAAGATACAGCAGAGGTGGCAAATGACAAACCTGTGCCAAGTAGGAGAGAAGGTGCTCTTAGACAAGGAAGGCAGCAAAGCCAGAAGATTCTAAAGAGACACAGGCCTAAGAAACAGGAGACTAGCTCCCCAAAATCTGCAGATGAACAAGAAGATCAAAGAGAGGCATGGTTAATGAGGACATATTATGGCTAAGTTTAATGAAAGAAAGCAGTTCTCTCACTATGAAAGAGAGAGCAGAGAACACACAACCTTCAAAAGGAGCTGTATTAAAAAGTCATTGCAAGACTAGATCATTAGGGACAGAACAAAGGTACTAGAAAAAAAAATGCAACAAGAAGAGACCAAAATGTTAAGATCAGTCAAAAAAGAACTGGTGCCAAATGGGCAAAAAAAAGAGGAAAGACTGGTATGTAGGAGGGTATTCAAAGGTGGCAAGGATGTGGCAGAAAAGAGCAAGCCCTTGAATCCAGAATGAAAATACCTTCAGCTCCACATACAGGGGAACAAAACCAAATAACAAAAAAAACCAACCAAAAACCCAACCAACCAAAGATAACAACAAAAAACCCCACCAAAAACAACTACAAAAAGAGGAAAATGTTGCAGTTTGCACTTTAGGTGAAGAGAAAGTAATTTGAAATAAAGAATCTTATGATCTTGATGGAAGAAAGTACATTTTCCTTGCCAGGAACTGACAAGAGAACTTGTGACACGCTTGGAGGCTGCACAGCTTTGCTTGGAGAATTGCATACTCAAAAGGCATAGAGTTACACATTCATGCCAACAGAAAGGGTAGGATCAATCCATTTCAAAACTCAGATGTATAAAGAGAACAAAAAGGAGGAGCAAAAGCAGATTTTGTGGAGTTACTAGTCAGATCAAACAACAAGTAAGAAGGTAGAAACAGCATAAAAATCACAGCAAGCATAGGAATAGGCCTACAGTGGAAAGAAACAAGACAAGCCAGACAGAAGAAACAGAAAGCCATGAAGTCTTTCCAAAACAGTCTAAATAGAGAGACAACACTTTTACACCATCCTTCATGAGGTCAGCCAGAGTTCTGCCAAGTTGATCCCACTAAGTACTAAAGGATTTCACATGGAACCTGAGCTCATGACAGTAGTTTTTGTTTTATCACAGGATACAAGTTTTTAAGCCAGGACACAAGAAGGTAAAAACCACTGTTTCCACTAGACAGCAACCTGTTTACATTTATTAGTTATTCAATTTAGCTAAGGAATCAACCTTATTTAAGATTAGAGTACCTGTTTAAACTGAGCTTTGTAGTCTTATATGAGTAAGCATTTCCAAACCCCAGGTTTCAGCTGTCCAGAGTCTTAGATAGATGTACTATAGTTAAACCTGCCATGTCACTCAGAGGATCTGTTTACATGACTGCAAGTACCCCCTGCATGCCCGCCACCAAAGTATCTATTTACTATCCACAGAAATTACTATTCAGCTCAGACCCGAGGAGTTCAGTTTTATCTTCACCAGCCTCTCTAACCTTCCAACTAGCAAAGATTGCAGATCTGATTTACTGCAAGCTTCTGTTGTCACTGACTAGTCCAGTGGCAGACCTAATGACAAGTTAGCTGGATTTTGGATTTTAGCTCATAAAAAGTTCTATTTAAACTGGGGACACAGATTACAATACATGTGAAAATCATGACAAAATTACACGTGCTAAATCCATACCATAAATACCATATTGAGCAGAACAGCTGAGCGCAAGAAACATGTTCCACGTACCAGCTTCTCAACCTGCGCCAGTCTTAGAACCATGCTGCAATGCCCACCAACCCCATCTTTTCAAACAGACTTTCTGCAAGTCCCATTTTGTATTTAGCATTTCACAGCAAGGTAGTTTCTACTTCCAGAAGTTTCTACATAAGTTGCATTGACACCCATGTCTTCCAATAAAGAGGCCAGGTTCCCATGAACCCAGCAGAAGTATGAATAAACCCAGGAAGTTCTATCCTAGAAAGCTCACACATTTCAAAATTTAAGATCTTATTTTAATCCAAGATATGGCAACTGTAAAATCCAGTTCATAACATGGTAAGTTGCTGCTGCTAAGTCTCCATATGTACAGTGAGAACAGTCAGTCAATTCAGGTTTCTAGTCAGTAGGGCTTCCCCATTGATTCCAAGATTTTCTTTCTTTCTTCTGCTGTGGGCATCTCTGGTTTCACACCATTTCTCCTCCTTTGCATCATAATTCCATGCTGAAAATAGAACAGAGTGACCATGAGAACACATTTATCAGAATCTCTGCTCTTGAGCTCTGAATGAACACGATTCTTTAACTGAAAAATGCTTTATGTATCAAGACCCAGGTACTCTAAGCCTGATTAGCTGATAATTAAACGTACTAGTACTTAGTTCAAGACACCTGATAGTTTACCTTGCTGCTTCAGAATACAGTGCAATCAGTATTCCCATTACTCTACGCCAGACTAGCGCACAGTCATCTGTAAATAGGGTTTTTTGTAATTTGTACAAGTATTTAAAGGCTAAGTTAAAACCTCCTCACTACAATGGTATAAAGAAAGAAAACAACAAAAAACAATTTAACTGCACACAGCTGCTCATGATACTTCTTTACCACCAAACAAGCTTTATAAAAGGTTAGAGTCAACATGATCCAAGGCAGTGGGAAACCAGATAACCTTACCTTGCCTCAGAACTTTTTCACCACATCCGTTTAAAAGAGAACTTATTACTAGAAATGTATGACTCAAGTTCAGAGGGAAACATCATGTACTGCAAGAACACTGACTCACAATCTAAGAGAGCAAACTCAGAACAATCAAATGAAGTACTTTGATGTGCATGTGCTTAAGTCTTCCAGCAACTCATACTGAGACTACCTGGGCTGGTAAGTTACTGTAAAAAACAGCAGCAGTCAGCATTAGCCGAGTTTGAAGGGTTAAGAAAGCAGCATGCCAGAAGTAGTGTACATAAAGCAAAGAACAGAGTAAAATTTAGAAAGTTTACTGTGCTTACCCAGAATTGTCTGCAGTTTTTGTACTTCAAAAAATAATCAGTACACATATCCTTCTTATAGTTGTTGTCATTCATACATTTTGTAGTGGCATCTGTTTCCTTTAATAGGGGAAAACATACTTCAGAGCTGAGGGAAGTTACCGTACTCAGCTTTTAAATATTTTAACCAGAATATCTATGAAGACAGGAGTCAGCTCTTCAGATGAAAGAATACTATCAAAGAGAGCAAAGGAACACCTATTACAAAGGATCATCAGTACTTCTAAGCAGTGATTTCATTTGGAGATAACAGAGAATAGCACTCTAAGTACAGAGTCCACAGAATAGTCATTTACAATGATGCTTGGTACAACTCACAAAAGACTTAAAAAATAACCAAGCTTGTCTAACCAGGATTTCAGGCTCTGGTTTTAGGGACAGAAAATTTAAGAGACTGCTATTAGTTATATTATTCCTATTTATGGGGAATTACTTGTTATTTTGTGCTAATTATCAGCCCTTCCCATATTCAGACTCTTAAACTTTTAATGGAAAGTGCTATAATGCAAGTGTACTACCCACAAAAGAGCCCCCTAGAAAGTGCACTATTTAACATTGAACTGTACAGACAGAAATCTCAATTTGATCATCTTACCGCTAGACATGGATTTGTATCGTGATCTCTAAGCTTTTTTGCACGCCTGGACATTCTAGACAGACACTCGTACCTTGGCTAGAAAGGGAAAATAAACAGGTTAAGTATCTACTTTTATCAGTAACTCAGGATTAAGTCTGAATTTCAGGGTGTAATAAAGGCCTTCTAGTAACACACGGTTTTGTTATCTTTAAAAAAACTAAAACCCAAACTTCTTTTGCAAAGTGTTATTTCACAAGCAGTAACAGTAAGACAACACCAGCAAGTTTAGCCCATCACCAAGACTGCTCACTCCCTGATGAATTCCTGCAGAGAATGGAGCCACTGCAGCAGCTCTCACACCAGCCTAGGTATCATGAAAGAAGTGACCATGTGTAGAAGAAACAACTCCATAGAAGCTGTTCACAGCCAACACACTGTAGACACTTCAATTAATAGCATGTGGGAGGAATGCACACATGAACTTTTCCAGATTTGTTCCTGCTCCTTAGCTGGATCACATCTGCATCTTCATTGAGCTTTCCCAGGTACAAGTGCCCAACTACCTCCTGTGTTGCTATGTGAAATATTTAATAGAAAAAGAACTGGTTTCACTGCAAGGTGGGACCAGACCCACTTACACTGTGCATGACAGCTTGAATCATATTTTTTACCATTTAGTAGTTTGACGCCGACTCTAGGAACTGCAAGCTTGAGAGACACAGAGTTCAATGCCAAGAATCTACACTGATCCAAGATGATGACATCAAGATGAACAGCAGACCCTCTTTCCCTTCACAGCTTCCTATACGTTGCCTCTGGCACACATATGGTGATGCAGGTATGTGCTCCAAACAAATACTAAATCTAACAAAAAATAAATTAACGTTGACCAGATGACTGCTTGAATAAATGCAATCAGAAACACAGGACAGAGGGAGAAAAAGTACTGCTGAAGGACACAGCTTAATCTTGTTTTTTTTTATTTTCTTGAAAAACATCTATGCTAATTCTTAACTAAGCCCTGTTTCTGTTCACACTAGGGAATGATAACTGCAAGCCTACACTAAAAAGCCCATTTTGCTTGATACCAGATTAAAAAAAAAAATCAAATACTGCTCTTTGCAGGTTATAGAAAACCATGTTTTAGATGGTGTTTCTTCTTTGGGTGAGAGTGAACTATTCCCAGCAAACAAGTGTTAAGTTTTACAAGCTGTGCATGTATACCTTCCTGGTGCTTGGAGTACTCTTTGCTTTCCATATGATTGCCTTCTGCAAATGGGCCTTTTAACACATGGCATCGGAACTGCTTTCACTTTCCTTTGAGAACTATCCAGTGCTTAAGATAATTTCACAAGCTAGGCAAACGTTCTCTTTTGTGGTGCGTGGAAGTGCATTCTTGACCAGGCACTTCAGACTCAAATGGAAACACAAGCAGCTATACTAACATCACCACAGACTTCAAGAAAGTAGGAGGGAAGGGAGAAGTAGGAAGCAAAAGCAGCACACCACAATGCCTCACCTAAGTCACAACAACAGAACAAGATGTTTAGATGTTTGCTTGGGTCTGTGTTATAATTCTGCATTTCAATTGATATTACCACCTAAGCAGACATGCCTTAAGGTGTACAGTGTCAGTCTGACTGCAGACTTACTATCTGAAAGAATACTTGTGAGTCAGAGGATGTGCCATCATAATCAGTGCTCCTTATACAAACTGCACTTGACACTTTCAGTTTGATCACATTACCAGAGTCTGCAACAGTGCTCGGTCGAAGGAACAACGCATACAGTCCCATTAAACACCTACTTAGTAAATAAGCAGTTCAGGTTTTAATGAAGATGCACAGCTCTGAGCAGGCAAACGTTTAAAACATTCTTAGTACTACCCAGAAGGTCTGATAGCTCCTTCGCACGTTCCTCTCTTCCTCTCTCCGAAGCGCTTCAGACTTGAAATATAATCAGCTGGAAGGGCAGGCGGGTCACGCCGAAATGCTGCTGTGTGACTGAATGAGCAGTTGGGCAGGAAGCGAGCTTCCCCCTCCTCCCAGGTTTTGCACATGTACGGCTTCCCTTCCTGCTTTCAGATTACAGGTCAGAGCCCAACCACAACCAAAGGTCTGTCTATTCCACAGTTCCTAATTATGCTTTAACACATTAACAGTTGTAAACTGTACCACAGAGAACCAGGGGTATTGCTGGCACTCTTTAACCCTAGGGCTTTTTCAGTTCATAAACCATCAGGGCACTTTTCTACAGGCTCCCTCCCATTGAAAAGCGTTTGGTCTGCTTTAAATGCACACACATAGATATAAATTCGCTAATTATGCTGCAATATAGACCAGCTCATTAAAACTTTGAACCCTGAAGCCAAGGCCGTACTAAAAATCCT